>VSMD01106557.1:0-15418 GCA_008750895.1 Mirza zaza
TTTTGAGACAGAGTCTCACTTTATTGCCCAGGCTAGAGTGAGTGCCGTGGCATCAGCCTAGCTCACAGCAACCTCAAACTCCTGGGCTCAAGCAATCCTGCTGCCTCAGCCTCCCAAGTAGCTGGGACTACAGGCATGTGCCACCATGCCCGGCTAATTTTTTCTATATATATATTAGTTGGCCAATTAATTTCTTTCTATTTATAGTAGAGATGGGGTCTCGCTCTTGCTCAGGCTGGTCTCGAACTCCTGAGCTCTAAACGATCCGCCCACCTCGGCCTCCCAGAGAGCTAGGATTATAGGCGTGAGCCACCGCGCCCGGCCTAGAACTTTAGAAATATTGTGTTGCTGGTTTCTGGCCTTCATAGTTTCTCATGAGAAATCTACTGTAAGTAGAATTGTTCTTATGTAGGTAAGATATCCTTTCTTGCTTGCTGTTCCCAAGATTTTTTTACTTTAATTTTCAGAAGTTTGCCTATAATTTGTCTTGGTGTGGATTCTATGTGTTCATTCACTTCTCTCTGTTTACCAAATTTGGGAACATTTTGCTCATTATGTTTTTGAGTACCTTTTTAGCTTTGTCCTCTTTCTCCTCTCCTTTCAAAATTCCAATGACATAAATGTTAGGTATTTTTTTTATAGTCCCACATGTCTCCAAGTTTCTGTTCTTTTTTTTTTTTTTCCTTTTCGTCTATTTTATTTCTGTTGCTCAGATTGGGTAATTTCTATTTTTCTATCTTTCAGTTTACTTATTCTATTTTTTGACCACTCCATTCTTCTATTGAGATTTTTATTTTGGTTATTGTATTTTTCTGTTCCAAAGTTTCCATTTTCTTTGGAAACTTTCTGTTTCCAAAGTTTCTGTTCCAAAGTTTCCTTTTTATTATCTACTTCTTTGCTGAGACTTTCTATTTCATTGCTGAGGCTTTCTATTTTTTATTTATTTCAAGCATATTTGTAATTGTTCATTGAAGTAATTTTATGATGCTTTAAAAATTTTTGTCAGAGAATTCTAACAGCTCTGTCATCTCATTGTTGGCACCTATTGATTCTTTTAAAAACGTAATTTGTTATCTTGCCGGTTATTGATAAGATGAGTGATTATATTATGTTTTAACTGTAGAACTTACTTAGATCTTCTGTTTTAGCTAACTTCTGAAACTGCTCTGTGTGTGAGAGAGAGGGAGGGGGGAGAGAGAGAGAGAGCGCGCACGAGAGAGAGCGTGAGTGAGCTTGCACACTGCCTCATTACTTTCACATGGAGATAGAAATCAAAGTTACTGTAGGCTTCCATTGACACCTGAATGGGAGTATCCTTTATACTGCTAGGTTGGGTGGGAGTTCTGGTTCCACATGTGTTATTCACTGACACTGTGGTGGGGATGGCCTTTTTATTACATGGTGAAAGGTCTTGGTTCTCTGCTAGACCTACTCTGACACCACCCCAGCAGAAAGGGGGAGGGAGTACCATATTATTGCTGGGTAAGTGTGGTAGTATAGCTATCCACATGACCTCCTCTGACACCACAATTGTGCGGCTTGTTAGCAGTGGTGGGAATGAAAGTTCCAGCTCTATACTTGGCCTTCTCTAAAACCACTCAAGGTGTTGGAGTGCTTCATTACAGCTTTGCAAGGTTGTAAATCTAGATTCCCTACTCAACCTTTGCTGGTACGGGTTATAGTTTTTTCTGTGGTATTTACCTAGAGTAAATAATTGTCTAAAAGCTTTTTGTCTGGATAAAATGCCCCCTTCCTGGCCCTTTGTCTAGAGAGAGCATGATTTTTTGAGCTTTTTTCATCTGTATTCCATGGTATTTCTGGGTTGTTGGTTTCTTTGGTTCCAAGTCTGGAATAGAAAAAGCAAAAAAAACCCCAGAGACCTCACCATTGTGTCATTCTTCAAAATTTATAACATGCTATAGTACTTTGCACTTTCAAATGTTGCCAGTGTTGTCTAAATCTGCTGACATGTAGAAAACTTCCAAGTTGTGAATTTGCTTCATTTATGGAACATGAGGATATTTATGTATCTTATATTGCTGTACCTTGGTAATAAAGTAATTACTATATTGAACCCCTGTTAAAATGTATAAACTGTTAGAAATAAAACAGCTCAGTGTTTTATCTATATTTTAATTATTAAGCAAACAAGGATTTGGGCTTTTTGACTAAATCCATGAAGACATAATGGATTAAATAATCTTCATTAATATTAATATTTTTAAATATTTTTAGTACTTAAAGTAGAAACATTAAGGCCATTCATTTAAAAATAACTAGTGATAGTTTTTACTGACCACATTTCAGAGTCAAATTTTGATGTAGCTGTGGGGTCCTGATTATGAATGGGACTGAAGTTGAAAGAGAGGTTTATTAATAGGTTATTCAAATTATTTCTTCTAAAAACCTAGTCTTTGCATTAGATTTACATGTTTTTTGACTATGGACTATTTTAACATTCTCAGTGTGTCCTTGACAGTGATTCAATATCCATATTATTTTTGTTGAAATATGACAATGTTTGGTCTTAATAAGAAAAAAATATATGGTTGAAAATTCAACATATACATAAAGATGCAATGGACACTAATTCAATTTGGAATTATGACTGTTGGGAGTCAAAATTATAAGTTCAACACTTAGGTCATTATGTTATATAACAAGCAACAAAGGGAAATGTCCCAAATATTTTAAGTATAACATTTAAAGTATCAGAAAATAATGAAGTTGTTCATGTATTAACTAAATGTATTCCATAAAATTTCTAAAAATGTCATATGTATCTGCTAACTATATGTATGACTACGTGTGTATGTATATATATCATTTAAAAAATAAACACCTAAACTCTCCTAGACTAAGGCAAACCTTAGTAGTCAAAGTGCTTTCTTTTAAATTCTAGCATTCGATTGCAAGTATTAATAATAAAAATGAGTTACTAAATCATTTTGAATAAAATGATGTAATCAGAAGTTATTTAAGTGTATCCTGAATTTCCTCAAATTCAATTGTAATATCCTTGTAATAATAGCTAAAGGAGAATACTGGATTACATACTCTCAAATGATATTTGAAATGTTCAGGGTCTTTAAAGGACATAAAATTGAAAATGATTGCATTCAGTAAATTGCAAATGAATATAGACTGTATTTTGAAAATCAATGTGTGGGTCTAAAGTTGACATTAGCCACATGATGTCGCTGTATACCACAAAGTGTTGTCAAATGGAAATAGTACCAATCACTAAAAATAAAGGAGGAAGCTCCATTTTGTCACTACCTGAGAGAAAACAAAAACGGTAAGGAGATAAATGATTGAAAATATTAAGTAAAAAAGCATTATTTTGAAGTAAGGCGAGAGCAGTACGAAAGGTGTAGTGTTTTTGCAATGCTGTTATCCATACGAGGAGGCCCGGGAGCCCGGTGTTTATTGATCTCGCTTCTGCTCCTCGCAGCCTGGGGAACGGGGAGCGGCCAGCTCCACTACTCCGTCCCCGAGGAGGCCAAGCACGGCACCTTCGTGGGCCGCGTCGCGCAGGACCTGGGGCTGGAGCTGGCGGAGCTGGTGCCGCGCCTGTTCCGGGTGGCGTCCAAGGACCGCGGGGACCTTCTGGAGGTGAATCTGCAGAATGGCATTTTGTTTGTGAATTCCCGGATCGACCGGGAGGAGCTGTGCGGGCGGAGCGCGGAGTGCAGCATCCACCTGGAGGTGATCGTGGACAGGCCGCTGCAGGTGTTTCATGTGGAGGTAAAGGTGAAAGATATTAACGATAATCCACCGGTGTTCAGAGGCAGAGAACAAAGGATATTTATTCCCGAATCTAGACTCCTGGGTTCGCGTTTTCCGATAGAGGGCGCTGCTGACGCAGACATTGGTGCCAACGCTCTTCTAACGTACACCCTCAGCCCCAGTGATTATTTCTCTTTGGATGTACAGGCAAGTGATGAACTGAGTAAATCTCTTTCGCTCGAATTGAAGAAATCTTTGGATAGAGAAGAAACGCCAGAACTTCATTTATTATTGACAGCCACTGACGGGGGCAAACCCGAGCTGGAAGGTACAGTTCAGCTGCTAATCACCGTGCTGGACGTTAATGATAACGCCCCACTGTTTGACCAAGCCGTGTACAGAGTCTACTTATTAGAGACTACAGCAAATGGAACATTGGTGACCACATTAAACGCCTCTGACGCTGATGAAGGTGTAAATGGTGAAGTTGTCTTTTCCTTTGACAGTGATATTTCTCCTAAGGTTCAAGAAAAATTCAAAGTTGATTCCAGCTCAGGAGAAATTAGACTAATCGATAAACTGGATTATGAAGAAACAAGATCCTACGAAATGCAGGTAAAGGCAGTTGATAAAGGAAGCCCTCCGATGTCAAATCACTGCAAGGTTTTGGTAAAAGTGCTGGACGTAAATGATAATGCCCCACAACTGTCGATCACTTCCCTGTCTTTGCCCATCAGAGAGGACGCTCCGCTCAGCACAGTCATCGCCCTCATCAGGGTGTCCGACCTTGACTCGGGTGTCCATGGGCAGGTGACCTGCTCCCTGACACCCCACGTCCCCTTCAAACTGGTGTCCACCTTCAAGAATTACTATTCTTTGGTGTTGGACGGCGTCCTGGACCGCGAGAGCGAGTCTGTCTATAAGGTGGTGGTGACCGCGCGGGACGGGGGCTCGCCCTCGCTGTGGGCCACCGCCAGCGTGTCCGTGGAGGTGGCCGACGTGAACGACAACGCGCCGGCCTTCGCGCAGCCCGAGTACACGGTGTTCGTGAAGGAGAACAACCCGCCCGGCTGCCACATCTTCACGGTGTCGGCGCGGGACGCGGACGCGCAGGAGAACGCGCGGGTGTCGTACTCGCTGGTGGAGCGGCGGGTGGGCGAGCGCGCGCTGTCGAGCTACGTGTCGGTGCACGCGGAGAGCGGCAAGGTGTACGCGCTGCAGCCGCTGGACCACGAGGAGCTGGAGCTGCTGCGGTTCCAGGTGAGCGCGCGCGACGCGGGCGTGCCGCCTCTGGGCAGCAACGTGACGCTGCAGGTGTTCGTGCTGGATGAGAACGACAACGCGCCGGCGCTGCTGGCGCCTCGGGTAGGTGGCACCCGTGGCGCGGTGACTGAGCTGTTGCCACGGTCTGTGGGCGCGGGCCACGTGGTGGCGAAGGTGCGCGCGGTGGACGCGGACTCTGGCTACAACGCGTGGCTGTCTTACGAACTGCAGCTGGCGTCTGGGAGCGCGCGCAGCCCGTTCCGCGTGGGGCTGTACAATGGCGAGATCAGCACGACGCGCGCCCTGGACGAGACTGACTCACCGCTCCAGCGCCTGCTGGTGCTGGTAAGGGACCATGGGGAGCCCGCGCTGACCTCCACGGCCACCGTGCTGGTGTCGCTGGTGGAGAGCGGCCAGGCGCCTAAGACCTCGTCACGGGCGTCGGCGGGTGCCGCGGGCCCAGAAGCGGCGCTGGTGGATGTCAACGTGTACCTGATCGTCGCCATCTGCGCGGTGTCCAGCCTGCTGGTGCTCACGCTGCTGCTGTACACGGCGCTGCGGTGCTCGGCGCCGCCCAGCGAGGGCGCGTGCGGGCCGGGCCAGCCCAGGCTGGTGTGCTCCAGCGCGGTGGGGAGCTGGTCACACTCGCAGCAGAGGCGGCAGAGGGTGTGCTCTGGGGAGGGCCCGCCCAAGGCCGACCTCATGGCCTTCAGCCCAGGCCTACCTCCAAGTGTGAACACGTCAGAGAGAAGTGAACATCCAGAAGGAAGTTCAGACGTTTCCGGTAATGTAAGTCCAACTTTTGAGCTTTGGCTGTAAATTTATTTTTTACGTTTAACTTATCTAGCCATCTTTTAAAATGTCACTTTAAAAAATATCTTCAAGGTGTTCATTAACATTGAAACAAATCTTATTTAATGTAGATATTCTATTAGTCGCAGCTGGGTCTTGAATGAAACTAGGAAACAAAAAATGTAGGGACAAATTTTCATATTTCTTGGTTGAAATGGTAGGTAAAAAATACTTCAATACAAAGTTAGTGTTGATCATATTTAACATTGGATCTCAACATGGTAAAATAGAGTGACATTTTCAGGTTTACTTATGACCTTATATTTCCTAGTGAAATATCAAGCCTTGGATGTATAATTGTAGGCAAAGTTGAAGAAACCATCTCCCCTTTCTTTAGGTTGCTACGTTTCGAAGTGAACAATAAACTGAATAGTTTTAAGCAAATGTAATTTAAAATATATTTATTGGCTGATATTTTTAATTTCTTTGTTTAAACGAACAACCATTACTTCGTTGTCATTATGGACAATTTCCTGATGCCATTGACCTTGTGTTCCCCTGGGACTAGAAGGCTTAATATTGCATGTATTTGTTATTTAGGGTAGCCAGTTAGGAAACACTTGTTGAGCACCTCCCATTTACTCAAAACCATTTAGGCCGGGGGCGGTGGCTCAAGCCTGTAATCCTAGCTCTCTGGGAGGCCGAGGTGGGCGGATCCTTTGAGCTCAGGAGTTGGAGACCAGCCTGAGCAAGAGCGAAACCCCATCTCTACTATAAATAGAAAGAAATTAATTGGCCAACTAATATATATGTAAAAAAATTAGCCGGGCATGGTGGCACATGCCTGTAGTCCCAGCAACTTGGGAGGCTGAGGCAGCAGGATTGCTTGAGCCCAGGAGTTTGAGGTTGCTGTGAGCTAGGCTGACGCCATGGCACTCACTCTAGCCTGAGCAATAAAGTGAGACTCTGTCTCAAAAAAAAAAAAAAAAAACCATTTACTTTTTTACCTCATTCAAGTCTTCCAATGACTTTGTGAGGTGGATACTTCAGTCTCATTTTGTGAATGAAAGTGCTGAAGGTGCTAAGTTCAGTAAGTTTTCTTATCACTGAGTTTTCCTCAGATCTCCCAAGAATATTTAAAACTTACTTGTTCTAATACAGTTCATTGCCTTTCATAAAATATTTAAAGTAGCTTACAATGGAAGAAACTTACAAAGGCAAAATTTAAAAAATGTTTTTAAAAGCCAAAGTAAAAGATCAAAAGGAAGATGGGAGTAATTTTTCCAAAGGTCAAACCTAGGCTGAGTGCAAATCCCAACACTTACTTAGCTTCCTGGAAGTGAATACAGAAATATGAAAAATAACAGTAAAAGGAAATTCTCTATACTATTTCTCCAAGAGAGAAAAAAAATACTCTCTTCCCGCTATAAAATCAAGGGAAGTTTGCTTTAGAGCAGTTTTGCAAAACCAACAGAAACATATATTTGATGTAGATGTTATTGTATTTGCCAGTCATTCAGTCAGGAAACTTTATTTCCTGTGTTTAATTCTAAAGTCACACAAGTATTAAAGAATATATTTTTGCTTGCCAAACATTCAAACAAACATTAAGAAAATGTCCCATGAAGTTCCCCTTGTGAAAACATTCTATGAGAAATTAATATGATTTGGTAGTTAGGTTTCCAGAGATTTGAGTTGACACAGAGATGTTGCTTAGAATATTGTAAAAAATAGACTATAAGCATGTTTCTGTAACTTTTCATATATTATCATACCCAACCTTTTGGCAAGAATAAAAAAAAATTTAGAGTCATATTGCCAAGAAAACTTCCCAGTTCTTCTAAATAGGAGATAAACTTTGTGAGGTTATAAAATTGGAAGATAGATTGGAAAGTCACGAAATAATTTATCTTCCCATTTCCATTACTATGTCCCTATAGCTTCATTTGCTAACAATATTAATGTCAAGGCTTAGAATTGCTTCTAGGAACAGTCAATATTTATTGATTGATCCATTCACCAAGCACATATTGAGAGCCTCATATATTCTAAACCCTGCTATAGATCCCGGGGATACAGCAACAATGAAACAAGATAGATAATGTCCCTTCGTGGGACCTTGTGGACACCATTCAAGGAGACTGCATTCTAACCTATTAAAAATATTAACTGAGTTATTAAAAGACTTGGATTTGGTGTGATACTACTTTTTCAGTTTTCTTTGTCTAACCAGATGTCCATAAAGGAGTATCCCATTCTATTCATGACTTTTTAAAAATCGATAATAACATGCTATTATTAGTAAGTTTTCTGGAAATAAAGCAGATTAAGCCATTCTCTCTTTATGTAAATAGTACTCAGAAAACTGAGTGATTCTCACTGCCTCAAAAAAAGAGAAAAAAATCCAGCAGCTGAAATTTACCCTGACAAAAGCAATTGAAATGATCACACAATTGAGAGGGATAGAGGCAAATCTGAAAATCATAAGTGGTATGTGAAAGGTAAGCATATATTTTCTTCTATTAAGACAGATAAATTTGAGTTAGAGGTTGGCATTTAAAGTTGGAATGGCACACTTGTTTTTAAAATAACTTATTTAGGCCGGGTGCAGTGGCTCACACCTGTAATCCTAGCACTCTGGGAGGCCAAGGCGGGTGGATTGCTCCAGGTCAGGAGTTCGAAACCAGCCTGAGCAAGAGCGAGACCTCGTCTCTACTATAAATAGAAAGAAATTAATTGGCCAACTAATATATATAGAAAAAATTAGCCGGGCATGGTGGCGCATGCCTATAGTCCCAGCTACTCGGGAGGCTGAGGCAGGAGGATTGCTTGAGCCCAGGAGTTTGTGGTTGCTGTGAGCTAGGCTGACGCCACAGCACTCTAGCCTGGGCAACAAAGTGAGACTCTGTCTCAAAATAAATAAATAAATAAACAAAATACAATAAAATAACTTATTTAGGTTGAAAAGGCAATTGTCTCATAGTACTTCAATGAGAGGTTAACCATAAGATTATTAGTGGAACTGAGCATTTTTTAATAATACCAATAACCTTTTAAATTTGGTCAAAAGGCATTCAGGCATGTCTTCACACAACTACATTGGGATCACTGTCAAAAACAAAGTTTCAGATTGCTGTATTATGGATCCAAGAACAAACAATTCTTTTTGTATTATAATGCTATAAAGGTGAAAAGTTTTCTGGGTTGTTTGAAGGTATTAACTTAGAGGTGAATCTCAAACATTAATTAGTCACTATTAAACCAAAAGAAATCAGCTTATGACTACAAATTTTGAGAAGTGATTTTTGTCTATGAAAAGGTAATTCTAGAGTAGAGAAATAGATGATTGTGGAGTCATATTGTCATTTAGTGTTTATTTTAACATAAATATGAATGGATTTCCCATTGGTAGTTAATGTTTTTGCCTCATTCAAAATATTCCTGTAGATGACACAACTTTTTTTTTTTTATTTCGGCATATTATGGGGGTACAGATTTTAAGGTTTCAATTAATGCCCTTTCCCCCCCCCTCCACAACTTTTGATAGTTTTATTTTTCTTCTCAAGATTTCTTCCACAAAACATATTACTTCCTCTCTTATTTATTTATTTTTTTTGAGACAGAATCTCACTCTGTTGCCCAGGCTAGAGTGCCATGGCATCAGCCTAACCCATGGCAACCTCAAACTCCTGGGCTCAAGTGATCCTCCTGCCTCAGCCTCCCAAGTAGCTGGGATTACAGGCATGTGCCAAACTTCCTCTCTTATTCTTTATAAAGATGAGCCCATTGCTTTATTTTTCTACTTTTCCACCTGTTCTTGCCTATGATTTGTTTTTCATTGACTATTTTGGTATTAATAAAAGCATAGAATAATATAGATTTATGACAAAGTTTATTTTTTTGTATTTATTTCATGGTATATTTACAATTTAAATTAGAGATTCATTTAGGAAAGTATTCACTTAAAATGGTCATATCCTTAAAAGATGATGTTATATATGCTGAGATTTTATTACTAGACTATAACCATTGTTATGCAATTGGATTAATTTTGGTTAATATTAATTATCCATTAAGGTTAGCTTCATACCTTTGTTGTCTATCTGAAAAAACTAGGCAAAGACAATTATGCTGTGCATATTTAGAATAAAAGTGTTATTTTAATATTTCTGTGGAGGCTCAAAATTTAAATGTCCTAGTAGAAACAAAAATTATGGCTTTTAGTAAAATATTGATAAATCATGAGTTATTAACTTTGGATTATTCAACTTTAGAAATTAGTTTTGGTTTCAGGAGTATGATTTCAGTAATTGTCATTTTATTCAAGTACCAATGCAACTTAACTTTTAGGAAAATTATTTTTACATTGAAATAACAGGGAGACAACTAGGACTTTATTTCTTGATACATTTCTTCTTTTTCAGAAAACTTCCCTTTTAAGATTAGAATTATAATTCTATATTCTGATATAACAAGAAATAACTAGAAAAATAAGGTATCATTTGAGGCATCTTTTAGGCTCAGGGTCATTCAAGAATACAAATAGATGAAAATGATAAATATTCTGATAGCTACTACCAATATTTCTGCTTATTTTAAAGGGAAACTGAAATAGTCAATGCACAACAGTATATGGATTGGGGTTCCACTGCCTTAAGCTACTGTGAACAGAATAAATTTTTACAGGAGAGCATTGCAACAGTAATGCAACTGATAGGAGAACATTATTATTGACAGTTTTACTAAGGCATCTGACCATTAAGTACATTAGGTAACTAGGATTCTGTGGAAAAACCTACTGAGTTGTGATTCCTCTCCTTTCCTTTGCTTTTCTTTCTTCTTTTCTTTTTGAGATGGAGGGAATGTCTTTCTATATTCTCCAGGCTAGGCTCTAACTCCTGCCTCAAGTTACCCTCTCGCTCAGCCTCCTGAGTAGCTGGTATTACAGGCATGAGCCACTGTTGCTAGCTGATTTCTTTTTCTTAAATATAAAAGGTAGTAGAAGAAAAATAATAAACTGAAATTAAAAATGTCATAAGTACCCTTTCTTTTTCTTGCTTGATATCCATTACCTCTTCTTGTTATTTTCTTCTGGGGATTTGTAGTAGTTTTGTGAAAGACTGTGTTGAAGGTTTTGCAAGAGCAAATGCTCTGACACTTAAATGTTATGGATTTTACAGTTAGATAGCTTAGATAGGCACAAAGGATATAATTCTAGCAATTGATACTATATTAGTTTCCTTGGGCTGCTGCAACAAATAACCACAAACTTTGTGGCTTGAAATAACAGAAACTTATTCTCTCATAGTTCTAGAGGCCAAAAGTCTAAAATCAAGCTGTTGGCTGGGCCACATTTCCTCTGAAGGACTCTAGGGGAAAATCATTTCTTGCCTCTTCCAGCTTCTGGTGGCTCTTAGCATTCCTTGGCTTGTGGCAGCATAACTCCATTTCCTGCCTCTGTCTTCACATTTCCTTCTTCCCTCTTTATCTTCTCTTTCTCAGTCTAAGGGACAACTGTCATTGGATTTATGGCCTACCTTCATCTGGGATGATCTCATAATCAAGATCTTTACCTTATTTATATCTGCAAAGGTCTTTATTCCAAATAAAGTCATATATACTGAGGTTCTGAGTGTAGATATCTTTTGGAGTACTAGTCAAACCACTACAAACAGCAACAGATGTTAAGCATGGCTTCTTAGTCTCCTTTCCCTATTGGGGAAAATGTGCTTGCATATCTGGCAATGTTACTCTATCTTTTTGGGGAAGGGAGAGAAATATTCTAGATCCCCAGAAATCCTAAATAACAGCACAAAATGCCTTATACCTCTAGATATGTCATTCTGAAAATCAAGCATAATTACCTTATATGATTGCAAAAATTGCCTAAAGTAAGCCATGTTTCCTGGAGCTAACATCTGGAGTCTAGGAATAATTCCTTAATGTGTTAACAGTGGTCAATATGTTGGCCATGGATTATACAAAAATTACTGAGTACATATATATGCAGTTGCAATTGTAACTACATGATGCTATAATGGCCAGTCTATAGCCATGTGCAATCAGTTTAAGCTCCAGGAGAATTTGGGTACATGTCATGGTCTCCACAAGAACCAACCTCCCCTTTTTGGTGCACATAATTTAGATGGAGCTAATTTCATCTCATGGCTTCAGGAATGAACAAATGACTTATGTCTGGCCAATGTGAGAATCATCACAACTATTGGCTAATGGAAAGATACATAATCCAAACTGGGCTATAGGAAGTGATATCTAGGATTTTTGCTGGGCCTTTCTGTTGAGAGTCACTGTACTGGTAATAGGTAGCCTAAAATCTACTTTGGCCATTTTGCCATCACATGGGAAAAGTCTGCTTGAGAAGGAGGTCAGCAGAGGAAAAGAAATCATAAATGTGGAGACATTTTCATTATGACATTATGGAAGTATATAGACCCAGCTATGCCTAAAACCAGTAAGTAATTACCAGTTTACATGAATAAGCCAATAAATGATACTCTGCTTTTTGGCTTAAGTCAGTTAACTTGGGGTTCATTGTTAGAGTATGACTGATATAAATATATACTTCCATAGATGGTATGAATGAGTATCTTAAGATACTGGACTCAAAAATTGTTACTGGGGTTTAGCACTAGACAAATCCAGCTTTTCTTTAACAATAATTTTGTGTTTCTGTTATAGACATTATAAATTTTGCAATTAATTTTGATTTTCTCTTTGCTCTAGGAAGGAGAAAACAAAATTTGTGATATAGAGTAACTAAAAATGAGCTTTTCTTATGCATTTTGTTATGCTGTCCCATCCCTTGATTCATTTTATTTTGTCCACATGTTATCTTTACTCAATTTTCATATTTTTGCATGTGAAGTGACCAACTAAGAATTAATAAAAGAAGATATTCTCAAGTAACTAACACTAAAAAAGAGATAATTGTATTGTTCCTGCATTAAAAAACCAAATGTAATAGAAAAGGAAATATTCCTAAATTAATAATACACTATCCACATGAGACATGAATAACTTATTAATTTTTAAACCTCTGTAAACAATTAAAATATCAAAATTAAATCACAAAACATTCTATTTTCAGTTGACTGAAAATCCTTTGATTCCTGTGTGCTTCATTTGAAGAAATTATGAAACATTGTAATATGTCCAAAAGAATTGAAAACAGGGTATCAAAGAAATATTTGGGCATCCATGTTTATGGCAGCATTATTCACGGTAGTCAAGAGGTGGAAGCAACCCAAATATCCATGGATAGTTGAATGGATAAACAAAATTTAGTATATACATACAATGTGCTATTATTCAGTCTTAAAAAGGAAGGAAATCCTGTCATATGCTATGACATAGATGAACCTTGAGGACATTATGCTATGTGAAATAAGCCAGTCACAAAAAGACAAATACTATATGATTCCACTTATATAAAATATCTACAGTAGTCAAATTAATAGAAACAGGGGTTACCAGGGACTGTTGTGAGGGTGAAAACGGGAGTTGCTGTCTAATGGGTATAGAGTTTTAGATGGAAATTTTACAACAATGTGAATATATTAATATTTAACATTACTGAAATGTACACTTAAACATGGCTACTAACGTAATTTTTACGTTATGTATTTTTACCACAATGAAAATGGTAAAAACGACAATATAGTTTAGGGCTTAAAACAGGTATTTTTCCAAGACGAAAGCTATGAGTAAACTTAGACCAGACAACAGCCTATAGTTTTAACTCTACAAGCTAAAACACTAGACCCTAAGTTTTAGCCACATGATGTCGCTGTCTACCATAGAGTGTTCTCTAGAAGGAAAATACCCAGAGCCCCTTTGTTACTCCAGAGAAGCGGAGCAATAAGAGAAGCAGCAGGACATTAGCAGAGATGAGTGTTTAAATTTTTGCAAAACATGCACTTTCTAACTGGATCAACTCACTGAGGATTGGTAATGGTGTCTTCTATGAGAAAGGGCCTAAAGGCCTGGATTCGGCGGCTCTTGCTTCTGCTCATCACATTCTGGGAGGCGGGGAGCGGCCAGCTGCACTACTCGATCCTGGAAGAGGCCAAGCACGGCACCTTCGTGGGCCGCATCGCGCAGGACCTGGGGCTGGAGCTGGCGGAGCTGGTGCCGCGCCTGTTCCGGGTGGCGTCCAAGGACCGCGGGGACCTTCTGGAGGTGAATCTGCAGAATGGCATTTTGTTTGTGAATTCCCGGATCGACCGGGAGGGGCTGTGCGGGCGGAGCGCGGAGTGCAGCATCCACCTGGAGGTGATCGTGGACAGGCCGCTGCAGGTGTTCCACGTGGAGGTGGAGGTGGAGGACATTAACGACAACCCGCCAGTATTTCCAGCGGCCGCAAAGACCATCCGGTTTCACGAATCGAGGCTGCTTGACTCTCGGTTTCCTCTAGAGGGAGCATCTGATGCAGATATTGGAGTCAACGCTCTTCTCTCCTACAAGCTCAGCTCCAGTGAGTTTTTCTTTCTTGATATACAGACAAATGATGAACTAAGCCAGTCTTTGTCTCTCGTCCTGGGGAAATCGCTGGACAGAGAGGAAACTGCCGAGGTTAATTTGTTACTGGTGGCTACTGATGGGGGCAAACCTGAGCTCACGGGCACCGTTCAAATACTTATTAAGGTATTAGATGTGAATGACAACGAACCTACTTTTTCCCAATCAGTTTACAAAGTAAAATTGTTGGAGAATACCGCAAACGGGACCTTAGTAGTTAGAGTAAATGCTTCGGATGCAGATGAAGGATCAAACAGCGAGCTTGTGTATTCACTCAGTAGCGATGTGTCTTCCACTATACAGACCAAGTTCAAAATAGATCCCAGATCAGGGGAAATCAGAACTAAGGGAAAGTTAGATTACGAAGAAGCAAAATTCTACGAAATTCAGGTCACTGCAACTGACAGAGGAACCCCGTCAATGTCAGGACACTGTAAAATTTCATTAAAACTTGTGGACGTCAATGATAACACCCCAGAAGTCTCAATAACGTCTCTCTCACTTCCCATCCCAGAGAACGCTTCACTGGGCACCGTCATCGCTCTCCTCACAGTGTCGGACCGCGACTCTGGCGCCAACGGGCAGGTGACCTGCTCCCTAACGGCCCACGTGCCTTTCAAGCTGGTGTCCACCTTCAAGAATTACTATTCGCTGGTGCTGGACGGCGCCCTGGACCGCGAGAGCATATCCGCCTATGAGCTGGTGGTGACCGCGCGGGACGGGGGCTCGCCCTCGCTGTGGGCCACCGCCAGCGTGTCCGTGGAGGTGGCCGACGTGAACGACAACGCGCCGGCCTTCGCGCAGCCCGAGTACACGGTGTTCGTGAAGGAGAACAACCCGCCCGGCTGCCACATCTTCACGGTGTCGGCGCGGGACGCGGACGCGCAGGAGAACGCGCGGGTGTCGTACTCGCTGGTGGAGCGGCGGGTGGGCGAGCGCGCGCTGTCGAGCTACGTGTCGGTGCACGCGGAGAGCGGCAAGGTGTACGCGCTGCAGCCGCTGGACCACGAGGAGCTGGAGCTGCTGCGGTTCCAGGTGAGCGCGCGCGACGCGGGCGTGCCGCCTCTGGGCAGCAACGTGACGCTGCAGGTGTTCG
>VSMD01106562.1:0-36373 GCA_008750895.1 Mirza zaza
TAGTGTTTAAACATGATACATAAACTAATTACCACTCAACTATAGGGCATAAGCCATCTTATAAATTTATATATTTTTACTGATCAAAGTATTGCCAACTATTTCCAAAACAAACCAGTTAGCTAAGTGAAGTCCACCTGACAATTAGATCATTTATCTAGCATTATAATGAGTAAGTAATTAGTACTACCTGGTTCATTTACTTGTGATGGAAATTAATGGGGAATCGACCCTACTAGTACTGGTTTCCAAATGCTGCTTTTTAAAAATGGACAAATTTTGTAATTAAGAAAAATATTGAGAAAATGTAACATTTTTAATGTATAAAAAATATAAAAGTAATAATTGTACTTAAGAAGGTTAGTTGCCATAACATATTTATTTATAGTACTCTGGTCACCATAAACATAGAAGAAGGACCATGAAAGTGTGTTCACTAATTTTGAATAGTGCCTAACAGGATCATAAATGTATAAAAAGAATTTGATAATTATAGCATGCATAGAAGGTATCCTCGAGTTTGCAGAATTTACTACTGTGAAGTTTTAGTGAGATAATGTTACATACTCTTTTTCAGTGCTATGTGAAATGTCCTGAGGATGGTTTGTGAACTGCTAACAACGTATTAGTGAAATAACTAGAGCATATGGTAACATAATAAATTGTGTTTCTTTGTAATTTCCTGTTTATCTATTGGCTACTAAATTTAAAGCAAATCCCTTGGTCTATCAATTAATGTTGCCTATAATACAGTGTGTATAATGCAAGAGTTTCTTCCTTGGTTATTTGTATAAAATAATCATAACTATTCATCAGATTGATTATTTCGCTATTATTTCACATACGTTTTCATTTATTTGTTCATTCAATAAATGCTAATGGGTGCCAGGTATTAAAAACCAGTGTTTAAAAAAAAAAAAAAAAACAGTGTTGTTCTTTTCTTATTTTTTCTGGCTAGTGGAAAACGAAAACCACTGTGACTTCGTAAAGCTGCGGGAGATGCTCATTTGCACAAACATGGAGGACCTGCGCGAGCAGACCCATGCCCGGCACTACGAGCTCTACAGACGTTGCAAGCTGGAGGAAATGGGCTTCTCGGATATGGGCCCAGAGAACAAGCCTGTCAGGTGAGGAGGGTTCTTGGGAAGCCAAAGAGGAAGTTAGGGAGGGCTGCATGTTTTTGTATAGCCAGCATTTAGGGGAATGTGTTTTTCAGAAATTTCCCAAAACTGTGAAATAGAATTATTTGATAATGACTAATGATTGTGCTTCTCGAATTACTGGACATCTTCTTGCTTTGGAAGGGTCTTACTTTTGCAGCACTGTCTGACTTAGAAGGAGTTATATAGAAGGAAGAACATATGGCAAAAGTCCCTTATTTCAGTACATGTTGACATGAATACTCGAAGGAAAAAGCCATCATTTTTTGGATTTATTTTTATATTTATCTGAGACAGATGAAATTATATTTCACTGTTATCGTGAAAGAAAGTTGGAGCACAAATCATATTAAATAAACTAAAATACTATCTGTTGGTTTTTCTCCTATGAAAGTTTTGGAATGAGTGAAACTTATAAAGGAATAATGGAGAATACTTGTAGGGAGCCAGAGATTAGATTGTTTCTAACAATATTACAGCACCATTATAGGAATTGTAGAACCTGAAGATCTTATTCTGTGATATAGGCATTAAATGTTGTTATAAACTTCCTTGGTAATTTTATGTGATGCTATATCCCCAACTTTCTTTTTTTAATTAAGATGTATACACATGAAACTCTAGTCCTTAATGTACTACAGGAAATCCAATTTGATGTAGCATTCCAGAATAGTGTTTGCATGGAGAAAAGCATGAGATCCTTGGGGCAAAGGCTATTTTAAACCCTGCTATGAGACTGAGGATTCCTTTTTCATTGCATTGTTTGCATGTCAGCATTTTCCCCGGCTGTTAGCACTTACCCCAGAGTAAACACAGATGGAAGGAGAAATAATGAATCAAATCAGTGCTGCTATTTCGTATGACCTTTTGAAAGACTTAATCATAAATGAAGTTGAATTTTTAAACTTTTTAATGTATGGATTTAATTATTGTTTTAGCTTCCGGTAGCATAGTAAATTAAGAATTTACTCCCCGACCCTTACCCCCACCAAATTTAGGCATGCTGTGCTCTGGTTGTGGGCCAATCGTTCCAGTAAAACAAATTTTTTTATTATATTTTCTTCACTAAAGAGTAACCATCTCAAGTTGACTTCCGTAGTGTTTCCCGGAGGAGTCTTCACTTCTCATTTCTTCCACATCTCGGGGTAATTGAGAGGTCTCTGCGCACTGAGGAGGCAAGGATCCTGAGCGAGAGCGAGCGGGCAGCTCTGAAGTCCTCTCCAAGGAGAGGGGTCCAGGTTGCCTGGTGGATCCATCGTCAGTCACCTGAGGATGATTAAGAAACGCAGGGTCAGAATTTCCAAGCACAGAGCCTAGGAATCTACATTTCAAAATTTTCAGTCATTCAGCAAATAATTGTTATTTGTCTACCATCTGTTGGGCATGATACTAGTCACTGGGTATGTAGGCACTGTGGGGTCAAACCAGATCTTGTCCTTGTAGGGCTTCTGCTGTGGGGGTGGGAGGAGGGCACTCTGGGCCTTCGTAGAGAAGAGGGTCTGGGGGTGGGGAGATCCAAGTTAGGAGGCTGCCACGGTAGTGCAGGCCTGAGAAGGTACATGTGTGGATGAGGGTGGTAGTGATGGAGGTGTGAGAAGCATATTTAGGGTATGTATTTGAAGTTAGAGTCAATAGGACTCCCTGTATGGGATTTAAAGGACAGAGAAATCAAGGATCATTTGAGTCACTATTTTGACCTGATAAATGGGGTGACTGGTGGTCACCAGTCTTTATTGACATGAGCAGGATGGGAAGGGATGGGGTGGGAAACCGAGAGGTTTTGGAAATGTTAAATTTAAGCTGCTTATTAAATATTAAGGTGAAGAATCAGAGCTTAGGGCAAGCATCCTCAAACTACGGCCCATGGATCATGTGCAGGTGTTTTTGCCTGTTTGTTTTTTTACTTCAAAATAAGATATGTGCAGTGTGCGTAGGAATTTGTTCATAGTTTTTTTTAAACTATAGTCCGGCCCTCCAACGGTCTGAGGGACAGTGAACTGGCCCACTGTTTAAAAAGTTTGAGGACCCCTGGCTTAGGAGAAGGGTAAGGCTGAGTGAGTACTTTGGGAGTCAACAGTGAATAATACTAGGTAAAATAATAAGTAATTTTTAAATGTTTACTATTTGCAAGGCTCTGGGCTAAGTTCTGGGGATTTAATATTGTCTTTCATGAAGTTTACATTGTTGTAGGAGAGGCCCCCAAATTAAACACCTACCATGTTTCTCTGAAAATAAGATAGGGTCTTATATTTATTTTTCCTCAAGAAGACACCCTAGGGCTTATTTTCAGGGGATGTGTTATTTTCCCCTCAAAAGCCTCAGCTTGTAGCATGTACAGGATGGCCGGGACCTGACAGGAGGAGCAGACCTTGTTGGTGGGGCTGTTTGCACCTTTCCAGTCACCTCTGGGGTGGTAGCTGTCACGATGGGGCAGATGAGAAGGGCTGTTCATCTTTATTGCTCCTCGACAAAATGCATAGGTTGTGCAGATACGCTGTGTAGCCACGTATCTTATTTTCGGGGTAGGGCTTATATTGCGCAAATGCTTAGAAATCCTGCTAAGGCTTATTTTATGGGTAGGTCTTATTTTTGGGGAAACACGGTATTGTATAGTAAATATAGCCAAGATATGTGCACTACAGAAGTAGACAGTGTATAATGGGGCGGGGGGAGGGGGGCGACTGATTTAAGCTGGAAAATTAGGGAATATTCCTTTGAGACAGTGACTGTTGTGAGCTGTAATAACTTGGGAAATACAAAGCAAGACACATGCAAAGACTCAGAACATAGAGGAAGAATGGCATCTTTACCACTGGGAGGAGATGAGTGCGCTGGAGTTCCATGGGGCTGGAACTAGCATGAGATTGAGAGAGTCGGGGGGCAGGAGCCGTGGGGTCCCTGGTGAGGATTTGGTCATTGTCCTAAGGGGGAGGCAGAATCATTTTAGAAGTGATTACCATATTTGAATTTTAAAATTCACTCTTGGCTCCAGTGTGAAGAAGGTATTGAAGGGGTATGCAAAGATGCTTAGGAGAGTATTCCTTGGACTAAAGTGGGTATGTAGGCACTGTGGGGTCAAACCAGATCTCTATAACAATGACAATAAAGAAGATGTCTAGAAGGCGAAATTGGAAGAGTTTAATAGTTGTTCGGATATAAGCAGATAAAAAAAGCAGGAGGCTAGAAAGGGATTTCTGGTCTCCTAGACTTATGGTTTCATGGCTAGGTGGATGGTCACTGTGTTCATCAAGATAGGGATTGCTAAAGGAGGACTGGCTTTTTTCATAGGCCATGGGTAGGCACAAGGGAGATCATAAGCTCTGCTTGGGACTTGTTGACTTTGAATTTCTCTGAAACATTCAAGTGACAGTGTCAAGTAGGCACTTAAATTTATCTGGATCTCAGAGAAGTGCTAAGCCAGAGGAAACCACTAAAGAGTCATAGGCATTTAGATGGTTAATTGAAAATATAAGCAGGGTTGAGACTCCCTAGAGAAGCCCATCTGGAAAGAAAGGTGCCTGGGCAATAGCATGGAGTCACTCTATCGTTTGTCAGCTGGAAGAGCAGGGAGGATACATTGAGAAGAGTTGGGTGGAGGGGGAGGAAAGCCAGCAGTGTCACTTCTTAGAAGTGAGTGAAGAGGGTGTTGAGAAAGAGGGAGGGTGCTGCTGTGTTGAAGTTGAGGCCCAGATCTGTGCTGTACAGGTACAGAGGCACTTCTTTATAGTTCTTTGAAAATAATGAAGACTACTCTGTGTTCAATTAAAAAGGGTAGTGGTTAGAGGGCTACATAGGGTAGGATTTAAAGATTCAGGCCAGGCGCGGTGGCTCACGCCTGTAATCCTAGCACTCTGGGAGGCCGAGGCGGGCGGATTGCTCAAGGTCAGGAGTTCGAAACCAAACTGAGCAAGAGCGAGACCCCGTCTTTACTATAAATAGAAAGAAATTAATTGGCCAACTAATATATATACAAAAATTAGCCTGGCGCATGCCTGTAGTCCCAGCTACTCGGGAGGCTGAGGCAGCAGGATTGCTTGAGCCCAGGAGTTTGAGGTTGCTGTGAGCTAGGCTGATGCCACGGCACTCACTCTAGCCTGGACAACACAGCTAGACTCTGTCTCAAAAAAATAAAAATAAAGATTCACTGGGAAGGCTTAGATAGGTAGAAACCAGTTTTGTTCTAGCTCTGGGAATGGAGAGAATGAACTGAAACCATTGCTAGCCTTCTTTGTCTACTGCTCACAATTCATAGTCCGGGGAAGGTGTGTCCAGTAGGACTAACTTAGGTCACGTTCCCATCTCTTGATTGGCAGTGGGCATGAATCTGATTAATTGTCCCACCAGGCTGTGTCCCATGGGAGAGAGGTAGCTTATCAAGAGATAATCGAGATAGTAGAACAAGAGGAGATGGACAGGTGGTGGGCAATCTGGAATCATATGTTGCCCATCATATCCACTTATGGAGCATTCCTTCAGTTTGAGAAGCATCTGCTCATGGCTCAGATGAGAAGTGGGAATGTTGAAAGGGAGGTTCTTCAGTTTAGGCCAGGCTCCACTTGGGCGGGAACAGTGACTAGAAGCTGCTTGCAGAGAACTAGCTAGAAAGGGGCAGCTAGGTTTGCGCTCGGAGGCTCTCCCCTTCCAGCCTGTTCTCCTTCAGAGCAGAGACATCTTCTGCTGAATTTCTGGACTTCTTGAGTCAAGTTGAGGCAAAGTGTCTCTTCTGGTGCTTTCTCATTAGTAAATAAGTGATTTGATAAAGCTTCTGTAGTTCATTATAGCCTAATGTATTAGGAAACTTTTATTTTTTATAGTTCAAAAAGTTACATTCTATTTTCTGAGGAATGTTCTCCTTTTAATTTGGCAGTCACTATGATTTGGTTGGCATGTAAACTGTCTCTCAGTATTATATCTATCTAGCAATAAAAAAAGTTACATGAACCTGTCAGGGTGACCTTTATTTCTGTGTACTTCCCAGCCCCTCTTTGCCAGACCTTCAGTTTGTTTTTCCATTTACATTTGTTGAATGGTTCTGCTGAGTCATAGTTGGTATCCTAATCCACCAACACTGATCAAGTGCTTATCAAAAGGTCCACTTAAGTAAGTGGCATTATACTTTTACAGTTTTAATTAATTGATCTTAATATTTTTATATTACTTATTTAAACCATTTGAAACATGATTTTATGAAACTTTTTAAATCCCCAAATTTAATAATTTCAGATTAACATAACTAATTTCTTTCCCATGATCACCTTTAGCATTTCAGTACGAAATCACTGTCATTGAAGTATGGGACCTATACCGTAGCTTTGAAAGCTATATCATAGCTTTGAAAAGAAGATTTATGTAGTATTTTAGAGTTGCTTAAGCATTTGACATTTTATGTCTTTGCATCTCTTAAGAAATAAATAGTTAACTTATTTTATACAGTTCACAGTAAATATACTTGGGAAAAGTTCACCAGGCTTGTTAGAACTGTACATGAAACACAACTAAACAGGTCCCAAGTGAAGGCTTAACGACTTTTCTTGATGAGCATCTGAAAATTTTTTTTCTTCCTCTTCAACTTTAAGTCACTGAGATTTACAATGATAGTATTATGTTGGTATTAAAGATTCATGAGAGCAAGTTACTTTTATGCTAGAGAAGAGAGTAGAATAGCAAGGAAATGTTTTCAGTGTTTAATATTAGAAGTGTTTAGGGTCTTTATGCAGAAGTTTGGTGATGTTTTCAAGACAGGAACTTAATCCTTGTTTATGTCAATTAGCTTATGGGAAAACTGGTTTCATTTATTCACTTAAGGTCACAGTTTCCAAGAACCTATTGAGGATGTTAAGTGAGGACTTACTGTATTTTTGCAAGTTTATTACATCATCTTTTAACAGAAGAGTAACACAAATACCTATTTTAGTCTTCAGGAGACCTACGAAGCCAAAAGACATGAATTCCATGGTGAACGTCAGAGGAAGGAAGAAGAAATGAAGCAGATGTTTGTGCAGCGAGTGAAGGAGAAAGAAGCTATATTGAAAGAAGCTGAAAGAGAGGCAAGTACCTTGGTTGGATGTGATTTGCGTTTTTTAGTTATTTTATTAATTTGGGAGATTTATTGTAAGAATTTGGTTGAGATGCTTTTGTAGGCTACTTGTCCATTTAAAAGTAGCTATTGCACATGTAGTCTTTCAATACAGACTTTTTAAAAAGTCATAATCTGAAATCAAATGAAAATTTTGCCCTTTTAAGCAAATCATCTTCCATTAGAGTGGTTTATCAAGGACTTGTAATAGACTAGGTTACTAAGAAGTATTTTAAATATCGTATGTTCACCATGAGCCATAAATGTTTTAGCTGTGGCTAAAACCTTTTTTTGAGAATTGTTGGGGTAGTTGTTTGCCATAAAGTTGGTAACTGTGAGAGCTGTGAAGTAGCTTTTCCTTGCTTTTGAACTCAGGATTTCTGGATGCAGTTTGATGGTCTGTATGACCTTGGGATAGCCTTGGCACAAGAAAATATCACCAGTGAACTTCCATGATTTTGTTTGCTTCTAGTTCTTCAAGCAGCAGTTTTAGTTTTGAGTTAAACTATTTTCTGTAGACCTATAGAGCTAACTGTAATAATGACTTTTAAGTAAACAGCCACATTTAGAATGAAGGTCATTTTGCTGCAAAAGGGAATTTGTAAGAGAAGACAGAAATGTTAATATAAATAAACTAGATAATATAAGAGTTTCTGAAGAGTTATCTGTAATTTAATTTTGCAAATTTATTATTTCAAGTACACTTGTACTTGCTATTTAAATGAACCCTACAGGAAATGGTTTTGTAAAAGTAATAATCTACTAATTTATTTATCATTTGAATTATAATGAAAAAATTCTGTTGAAAAAGTTTAAACAACAGAAAAGTTGAAAGTATTAGGGTACCCAGGTCCTTCCCCACACCTAAGAAAATTAATAGGAATGCCATAATCTTACCTGATCTCCAGTTTATATCCCGATTTCTCCAGTTGCCCCACAATTGTCTTGTCTTTCATTGTTTATTTTTGTTTGGCGATTTTCTTGTTTTTGGTTTTGAACTAGGATTCAATCACAGATCACATATGGCATTTGGATATTATGTTTGTTTAGTTTCTTCTTTTTTATTCAAGAATTGTCTCTAGTTTGGAGTTATTTTTAAATACAAATATTAAGGAAGAAGTTGTGATAAGTACAAAATAAAGATGACAGTTTTTCTTTTAATTAGTAGATTCATCTTTAAGGCCATAGTAGAGTAAAACTCTTCTAAGAGTTTGTTTCTTATATGTTATGATTCTTAGTCTTACCAATTAGAAGAAAGAGAATATATAGATGTAGTTTATAGTTGATTTTTAATTTTTAAAATCCCACATAAGAATATTTTGCTTAAATGTGTATGTATTGTTTAAAAGGAGAATTCAGGGAGACCAAATGGTTGGGGGGGGAAAGAGATAAGTACTATTTGTCAGTAGGTGATTTGTAGATTTTTGTTTATTTTTATGGTTGAAGTGCTGTTTTTATTAAGAATATATATTAAATGAGTGATGAAACTAATTTAAAGCCAAGGCATCAACCACCAGAGTTGCCACGAGAGCTCTAAACTTTTAATTGTGTAGCTTTAGGGACGGTAGATTTCAAGGACTTGTTGCGCTAATATTTTAACAAGGCACCTCATGACCAGTTTGACACTGTGAAGCCAATACTGTTCCTGCTCAGAGCCTGGGTCAGCCTGGTGAAGATGTCATCCAGTCACTAATCTTTGTTCTATAAGACCAAGAATCATCAATTGAAGGACTAAAGGGACTGTATAATTTATGGTCTTGATTAGGAGGGTTGTAGAGGGAAAGGAGGCGGAACAACAGGTTGATATAAACCAGGCCTTTTACAGGCAAACTGGGACAGTTAGTCACCCAGTACTTGACTGCTAACATTTTAAAGCTAGTTATTGCAATAAGAAACTGACAGTCACTAATAAAAAGATACCATCAAAAACATTATTGAATTCTATATTAGAGGACCTTGTTATTTAAACTGTCTTTTCCAATATTGTGATGAAACAAATACCCTTAATTTATCTTTTGTATAAATCTGGATTTTAATATTTAGTTAGCTCAATACAATGCTATGCAGTTAGATGATACTGTGTGAACATTAGATGACTAGAGTAGGGAGATGCACAGAACTAATGAGGTCTCCAAATATGGTCGACATGTTATGTTTGCTACATCTTTATTGCGATAATTCTAGGTGAACTCACAAGGCATGTCATATATGACACACAGATTTCCCATATACCATAAGCCCTCCCCCACTACAAGAAAAAGTATAGTTTATATTTATCCCCCAAATTACATGACCGTCATCAAGATATTACTATTTACCGATTTTGTATGTCAGTCTATTTCTCGATATAATTTTTTCATTTAACATTTATGCCTCTCCTATTTCCCAAAAGTGTTCTAGATAGTTTACGATAAAAAATGCAACCACCTTGCAACTATGAACATGAAGAGAATAGGAGCTTTATAATACAGGGCAAGAAGAAGGCACTTGCACAGAGGGGCAACTGAGAGCTTCAGGTTGAGGGAACTTTTAAGTGGACTAGTAGACTGGGCTCTGACTTCCAGGCAGGCAAGGCAAAAAGGAACCACAGTGAACACAGAGCTTAGATTAAAGTTATCTACTAGCTCAACAAGAGAGAAGTGTTTTCTCTGGTATTCACTTCTAATTTCTAAAAATGGATACTTTTAAAAGAACCATTGAGTAATGGAATGTATAGTATTTTCAGAAGTAGTCTTCACAGATGCCATGGCATCGTACAGCAGTCCCCCATCCTTGGTTTCACTTCCTAACTTTTCAGTTACCTACGGTCAACTGTGGTCCAAAAGTATTAGCAAAAGATACTTTGAGAGAGAGAGAGAGACTACATTCATATAATTTTTATATAGTATATTATTATAATTGTTCTATTTTATTATTAGTTTTTGTTAATCTCTTCCTGTGCCTGATTTATAAATAAAACTTTATCATAGATATGTATATATAGGAAAATAAACATAGTTATATATAGGTTTGGTACTATCTGAGGATTCAGGCATCCACTGGGGGTTTTGTAATATATTCCCTGGGGTAAGGGAGGGCTACTGCACCATATTGGCAACTTAAGAGAACTGGTGACTAATTATCAACAGCACAAAAGATCCCTTATTTTCAATTTTTTGAGTATTTAAAAATATATTTGAATTAACTGCCTGTCATAGTGAACAATGGAACCATGAGTGTGTGCTTCATGTACATAGAATAGATTATTGCTATCAAAAGCTACAAACTCCGTGTCATGTGAATAATAGTCACATTCACACCTTCCTCCCCACCCCTTCTTTTAAATGTTTTCCTCATTGACTTTTCCTGGAATTTTTAGTCAACCTCACAAATGATGTAGGAAGTACTCTGTCAGCTTTCAAGGTACTTTAGTATGCATATAAAGTGTGCAGCCTCCATTTAAGCTAACCAGGTGTGTGTCTCCATTCACATAACAGAAACCTGCCCTGCTCCTTAGGCTCCCTTCCAGGCCTTACCCCTCACCCTGTTCCTTTGCCACACTTTGGGAGTACACTTGCTCTGTTTGTGCCACTAATTTGAATGACAGCTAAGGGAGGCCCACCCTTTAAAAACACACACACACACATACACACACACACACACACACGCTGTCACACTTATGTATCTTTTATAAAACCAGAAGCTGTTTAGATAAGTAAATGCTAAGGAACTGATGCCTCTCTGAAAAGGCATCTGGAATAAAAGCATCTTAGGTTAGAAAGGCCTTACTTAATTATCTATTTCAACCTTGCCTCCCTTTGAATACATCTATCAGGGACTCACTGGCTCACAGGACAACCTGTTACATATCTGGAACATATTATTATAAAAATGCATTAGACTGGAGTTTGGCTATCTCTGGTTTCTACCCTTAGCCTCTGATTTTTAATGAAGTATTTTCTCAACTGTTGTATGCCATCTTTTCTAAATACCAGGTCCTTGGTTTTTACATGAATATTAGGTTGCTACCCAGAACTGAAATCTCAGGATTATATAACCAGGCTAGAAGACCAAAAAACAAGTTATCTTTTTTGATACAGATTCTAGATGCTGTGCTTGTATTGTTGGCAGGCATGGCACATAGCTGATTCACACGAAGCCCATTTAAGTCCATAATTTTTTTTTTGAGGTAGGCCACAATTAAACCACGGCCACCTACTTTCTTCCTTGTGCCTTGACTCTTTGAACTTGCATGATGCAAAACTTCATGTATATTTCATCTCATTACTAGTTCTTCCACATCTTTTAGAATTCTTTCATGAGCAGCATTGAATGCCTGTGCTAGGTGCTGGGGTGTAAAGATGAAAAAGACATGGGTCCTAAGTCATCCTCAGAGAGATGTCATGGCTGCAGTAGAGCTCAGCACACAGGGCCTTGGCTACCCAGGGCGCTGTGTTGGAGAGAGCTTCCTTTTTTATGTTAACCCTGAATGCCAGACATCAATCATGATACAAATGTTAAATAAATTATCCTTTTTTTTCTTTGCTATCCCAGTTTTCTTAAAGCTTCATTTTTATCCATTAGCTGTTTCTAGAGTTTTATGTCCTTTCTAACTTTGAGAAATATGCCTTCTATGATCCATATAGGACATTTCTTAAGTTGTGGAACAAACAAAGTCAAACACAGGCCTGCCTGCCTTAAGTTGACATCCAAGGTGACATTGTTTCCCTCCTATGGTTTATCAAGATGATTTTCAGTCCCAAGGAAATGAAATTTTACAGAATTGTGTCCTTTTGATGTTTTTTTTTACTTCTGCTTTTTTTACTTGACAAAAGAAATCTCAGGATGTAATATAATACAAACTTTTGCAAAACTCATTTTAACGGCCGTGTAGGGGAAGAAGAACTCCCATGGATTCTTAGTTGGAATAGATGCTGTGTTCGCCATATTCTCAGATTATCAAGAGAAAATTGAACAGAAGTTTATTAACATGTATAAATATTTAAACATATATTAACATGTATAAATATATTTCACATATGAGTGGTTTTTAAAGAGGTGACATTGAATTGCAGCTTATATAGCATCTTCAATGAAGAACAGGAAATTTTTAGAGCAGTGACAAGACAGATGAAAAAGAGTTTTGAGTCTCTAGGGGCAGCAACTTGGAGGACGGCAAATAACTAGCAGATAATGGCTAGTTAGTGAAGCTGGTTAATGTAGATTCCTCTGGTACCTTCCTGGGCCCGAAAGGTTCCTACAGTTGTCTTTGGTGGTTAACAATGGTTAACTTGTATTCTCCCTTGGCGGAGGGTAGGGAGTAGCATCCCATTTGTCTTTGTAAATCATGTCCTGCCTTTAGGCAGATAGAGGGAAGTGGGAGAGCTCTCCTCCTGCTGCTGAACTGCCTTCATATTTGGGGTGGCCCATTCTGGTCTCCCACAACTGCATTGAGTGTATTTAGCATAAACTTATATTTTGACTTTCTCTTTATTGGATACTTAGGCTGTTTTTCCCAGTATAGTGCAAATTCTATGGTGAGTGTTTTTGTATACAAAGCTTTCTCTGAATTTAGAATTTCTTTAGTTTAGATTTCAAGAAGTTGAATGACTGTGGAAAAATATGATATACTTTTAAGGTTCTTGACATAAATTGACAATTGACACTTGCTTTCCAGTGAGGTTTCCCAGTACAATTTTCAATAACTGACTACACATGTTAATCTTTATTTGGAAAATAGGGTTTATAAAAAATTTTTCGACAATTTCATTCTGTACTTTGTGCCTCTTATTTTAATTGAGCATGGATTTGAGAAACTTTATGTAAGAGGCTTTGTGGGGAAAATATAAAGAGAAAACAAAAACTCTAGGAAAAGTTCACATGTTTTAAAAAGTTTTTTTATGAGGCTCTGGTTTTTATTCGATTTGGCTAAAGCATTTTTTGCGTGGGAACTCATTTAAAATTAAAGTTCCCAAGGCAGTTTCATATGTAAACTTTTATTTGGAGCCTGAACTGCTGAGCCTAGTTAGGCCGGCTGCGGTGCTGTGGATGGCAGGGCTTGGTGGCCCCGGGCATCCCGTGCGGGTGCTGCCGCGCAGTGTCAGGAGCGTGAATTGCACTTGTTTTTCCAGCTGCAGGCCAAGTTTGAGCACCTGAAGAGAATTCACCAAGAAGAGAGAATAAAGCTCGAAGAGAAGAAAAGACTTTTGGATGAAGATATAATCGCCTTCTCTAAAAAGAAAGCTACCTGTGAGATATTCCAGAACCAGTCCTTTCTGGCAACCGGTAGCAACCTAAGGAAAGACAAGGACCGCAAGAAGTAAGCGTCCCCAGCCACCCTGCCCCGCCGCCCCATGTCTGTCCCCTGGCCCTGTTGGGTCTCCCAGCGCTGCTCTCTGTCTCACTTGCTCCTCTTCCGCCTCCTGCACCTAAATGCAGCTCCTGGGGAGCAGAGAGAGGCCTGTCGTCTTGGGCACTGCAGCCTCTCCAGCTCCTAGAGCAGCACCTGCACAGATTACATGCTCAGGAAATAGATGCCAGGATGAATGAATGAGGGAACAAAATAAAAATACATCACAATGGAAAAGGATCAGTTAACTGGGGAAAGAAATTGGCTGCTCTTACTTCATAGCCCAGCCCTGGCCCTAGTACACAGCTAATGACTGCTGACCTACCAATGAGTTATTTTGAATTTCATGTCTAAATGGAAGCTGCACACTTTGTTGGGGAATCATAGACATAAAATATAGCACTTTATTTAGAAAAATCCTAATTCTTAGGCTCACTTTTTTTAAAACAAATTCTACTGATATTGATTTTGTGAGAATTTTTATTTTAATAAGGGAACCGGGCTATCGATTCCAACTCCTGTGCTTTGATGTCAGAAGTTCTAAAACCAATTGTGGACGTAAAGATGCAGAGGAAGGTAGAGGGGCCACAGTGCAAGGGGGCGCCATGAATAGCACTGGATGGTAATCTCAAGGCTTGTAGGTTTGGGGTATGTGTTAAAATCAGTTACCACAGTTTTGGAAAATAAGTTTTTTTTTTCCTTTTTGATAATTTCCTTCTGTTCTTTGTGTTCCTCATTTTATTTCTCCCGATTAAAATGTCCTTGTCAGTCTTAACTACTTGACTGTTGTTGAAATTCACCATGACCTGTTCTGTTCAGAATGGGCCTCTGTGGGTCTCTGCCTTGGTTCACTTCAGCCACCTCTGTGTTAGCCACACCATGTCCTCCTGTGTCACTCCCAGAGCAGCACTTCCTCTGGTTTAATTTTCTCACTACATCTATTTCAAACTCAGCATTTTCAGAATATTATAACTCAACTTCAGAATATTTTGGAAAACATCATCTTGGCCCATGGTCACCTTCCATTTTTTAAATATGGAGAAGTAAATCGACAGATTTTGGTGGATTTAACTGACCTATAGATTTTATAGTTTTTTGGGAAAAGAATGGATTCTTCTCATGTATGATCTTTTAATGTAAGCTCTACAAGGCATGGATCTTTATTTTGTTAATTGATGTATCCATCCCCAGAGCCTAGACCAGTGCCTGGTATATACAATTATTTGTTGAAAAATAAATATGATAGTATAATAGCTATATTTTGTTAAAGCATTGAATCTCAAAAGGTAAACTATAAATATAACTTATCACTGCTTTTCAACATGCTTTGTATTATAAAGCTTAAGGGATCTTTAACCTTTTTATCCAGTGTTACCAGAATTAGATTTTGTTCCACGTATGAAAGACAATTTACATTTACCTTGTAAAAATTATCACCCTGTTCCACTTGAGAACCATGCTGTTATTCGCAAAATCAGGACCAAGCCCATAGTTTTTTTTAGCTTTTCAAGATAATATGATTTGGTTTGGGGATTTTTTTTTTTTCTTTTTCAAAGTCCTATAACTAAATATCCTATAATATATTACATGTATATTTGCTCATTTCTAGCTCCTATATGTTTTTTTATTATACCAATCAAAAGGTTTTTCTTTCTTTCCAGCTCTAATTACATGTAAAACAGCAGTTCCAGAGCACAGAAGATCACCACAAGCAAAAGTTATTAAAACACCAGAAGTGTGCTTTGATTTTTTGCCATTTTTATTTGCTTTATCACTTACTTTATATCTCTCAAATGGCCACAGTTACTGACATTTATGGAAAAATACTTTTAAATATAAGGTCAATACATAAGCCAGAGTGGATGATATTATAGGCTGAACATCCCTAATCTGAAATATGAAATGCTCCAAAATACAAAACTTTTCAACCACATGACATCACAAGTGGAAAATTCTACACCTGACACCTTTCTTTCTGAAAGATTGATGTATACAAACTTTGTTTCATGTACAAAATTATTAAAAATATTATATAAAATTACCTTCTAGCTATGTAGATAAGGTGTATGTGAAACATAAATGAATTTTGTGTTTAGACTTGGGTCCCATTATGTATATGCAAATATTCTACAATCTGAAATCTGAAATAAACTCCTGGTCCCAAGCATTTTGGATAAGGGATAATCAACCTGTATTTCAACCTGCTGTATAACAACCTTCACTGTTGTTAGAAATTTTTAAGTTGCCATTTTGCAATGAATCTAGATCTTTTTTCCTGTTACTTTGCAGTACATTATACCAAAGAGCAAAGTCTCAGTGCCATTGAAAATACAGAACTCTTTAATATTATGGCCATCTTGATTGCATTTATGTTCTAGATGAACCTTTTTTTTTGTATATTCTTTAAAAACAAAAGCTTTGGGAATATGTTTAGGAATGTATTATAGAGTTAAAACTCTAATCTTTCAATAGTTATATAGAACTTTTAAATTTTTGATATAATTATCCATATGGTAATATGATCCTAAGCTTTTGTGTCAAATTATATAATGATAACTTTTCATGCTTCAGTATGCCTTATTGAGGCTGATGTATTACTGAGATGAAACAAATGTTTAAAAGTAAAAACATCCAGGTATATAAACCCTTTTGATAAAGTACCTTTGAACCTGGGTATATCACACTATTTTCATTGGGATGTGTTATATACTTGTTTTAAAACTATCTTTCAGGGAAAATTAATAAGGTTGAATCATTTCATTAAATATATTTTTTAAGAAACCATCTATGAACATCTGAATATTAAAGATATAAAAATTTAGATAATTCATATTTCAAGGGATATTTGCATTCAGTGCCTTAGTTTTCTGAGAACATTTTAATGGTTTCTAACATTTTCTTAACAGTTGTAAGTATATACATTTTCACTTTTTATCCTTGAATATTCAAATAAAACTGACATTACATTTGAAAAATAAAATATACTTACATATTTACTAAAATGTGCTTAAATTAATTTTTCTTTTTGCAACCTGTCATTTTAAGAAACATTTTATCAAAATTAATTTTGATATTATTTTACTATGAGGAGGTAGTTTACCGGTATCTTCAGACAACATTGACGGTTTTAGTCTACGTGAGGTTCTGAATAATTATTGTAAGTTGTGTAAGTTGTAAATAAAACCTTTCATTTCATAGCACAATATTATCTGTACAAACACTTTAAATTTCATTTTTCTATTTGAAATTCACAAATATCTCTCAGCCTTTTAAAACTTTAGTAAATTAAGTAGTAAGTGTCACAGAACAAGCTCTAAAATTCCTTCTCAAGACCAGCAGCACCCAGGTTCTGGTAGCTGGGGAGCCCCTGAGGGTGGGGAACCAGCCTGTGTACAGAGCTGGGCCAGCCCACAGTGCTCAGCACTGGCCCACACACTCTCCTAGAGGAGCTCGTGGCATTTATAGCAGTGCTTGTTGTATGTGGCTATGTTAGACCGAGCTATACATAAAGCAGCTCTCCTTAACTCTAATAAGTTTGCATGGTAAACAGTTATTTAAATTTCTGGCTGAAGAGAAAGGAAACCTGTCTAAGACTTAACAGCAGAGCAATCATTTTGTACTTTTGACAACTCTTCTGTGAGAAAGGCTCACTCCTGCTTTAACCATAATGGAATTTTATTTCATGTATTTGGGATTCCACATAAGATTATATTTTAAAAGAGCTGCGCTACAAAAAAAATCAAAACAATTATACTATAAAGTTCAGGTTCTTTTGAAAAATATCACAAAGCTAATTTATTCTCTGCTATCAGGTACAAGGTTAGAAAATGAGTTATTACCCACTGGTGCTTAAATTAATAAATTTCCTGGGAACAAAACAGTCATATTTTGTTTAAAACTTTTCCATTAAACATATGAAACAACTGCCTCTGACTAACAGCTATTAATCTTTGTACATGCTCCTCTGATGTTTAAAGCTCTTTTACAGACTGATTTGAGCTTCAAACCAACACAAAGGAAGCAGCATCACAGGGATTATTATTATCCCTATTTTGCAGATGAACTCAGTTTAGGCCTCATTTTCCTGTTGGGCTAGGAAATGGGGACACAAACATGACTGGGGCTATCCATGCCATTCTGGGACAGCCAGATGACTGAAGACAGGTAAGCAGATATGGAACAGGGTACTCTCAAAAGGGCGCCTGTCTCTACCCACAGAGTGCAGGAGTGAATACAGGGGAGCTACTGAGCCTTGAAGGGCTGGAGCAACTTTTCCCATGTATGAAAGGAGCAGGCAGTCCAGGGACAAAGAGCAACACATCCGTAAGACATGTGTGCACTGGAAAGTAGCTGAACATGGGCAGAGTCCAGGGGAGGAGTAGGTGCTGGTAAGGGTGAAGTTTCAGGAACAGGTAGGACCAGGTTGAAGAGAGTCCATAAACCCAGTCTGGCAGGCAGTAGGAGACACGGAAAGGTTTGACCTTAACAAGGTCAGATATTCCTCCAGAGTTGATGAGAAAGTGATATTGGAGGGCGGGAAGGCAGACCAACTCTTGAGAGAGACACAACAGAGTCACCAAAGGAGTGTTTAAAAAATACTGATGCAGAAAGGAATGTATAATGATGAAGATGGCAGCTGTATTGGTAAATCCAAATGAATAATGACTGCATAAAACAATCATACTGTCTTTGGAGTTGAAAATACAGAGCAAATTAAAATACAATAATGGCATAAAAGTTGAGGGTGGAGTAAATTGCAGGATCCTATGTTATTGCATGAAAATGGGAAGAGAATGAAAGTCCCAGTCAACCAGGTAAATCAAAGGTGCATGTCAAAGTCTCTATAAGTGTAAATTCCAGGCTAATAGAAGGAAAACTGGTCTAACAAAAAATGGTAATCAGGAAGAAGGCAAGAAAGTAGAGGAAACAACAGGTATGAAGAACAGAAAGCATGTAGTAATACAGTAGATTTAGATCCAACTACATCAGTAATTACTTGGATTACATGCTTTAGTTTTTTTTTAGATAAACGTTTTCTGACAAGCTATGTGCTTTATGCAGTATAGCTATATGCAGTTTACAGGAGAACAGTGTAAAACTGTCTTTATAGACAGAGAAAGATTAAAAGAAGATGAGAAAAGACACATCATATAAACTCTACCCAAAAGCTAATGTGTAGCTCTATATTTCTATATATTAAAACAACTTTAAGGGAAAAGGCATTGCTGGGGTTAAAGAGGGACACTTAGAATAATAATTATGAATTCTAAATTCCTATGTACAAAATAATGGCCTGGGAACATATGGAGGAACATGCAAATTCACACTTAATGGGAAGTCTTAACATACTTCTTGTGTAGGCTAGAATAAGCAAATAGATTTGTGCAGATAAGGGAAACTTGAAGAAAACATGTAACAGCCCTGGCCTTTTAAGCACAGATGGAACAATGCACCCAGAACCGCAGAATACACATTGTTTTTAAGTACACTTGGAACATTGATAAAAATCACCTGCATGTTTGACTATAAAGGAAGGCTTAATATCTTTTGAAGGAATTAAGTGATACAGATTATGTTAGTTGATTGAAATCTCTAGGGTAAGCACTGAACGTGAAGTGTGTAAATTCCAGGCTAATAGAAGGAAAACTGGCCTAACAAAAAATGATAATCTAGAAGGCAAGAAAGTAAAGGAAATAGAACAGGTATAATGAGCAGAAAGCACGTAGTAATATGGTTGATTTAGATCCAAATATATCAGTAATTACTTAGTATGCCATACAACCTAGGAATCCCAGTCCTAAAAATGTACTCAAGAGAAACAAAAACATTTGTTTAGACAAGGACCTAAGTGTTGATAGTAGCTTTTTCATAATCTGCCAAAACCCCAAACAACCCAATGCCCATTAACTGACGAGTGCATAACTTGTAGTTCACCCATGAGACATAAAGGGACAACCTACAATACATGAAAAAACATGTGTTAATTCCATACGTACAAAGTCAAGCTAGACGTAAAAGGCTACATGCCTCCATTTATGTGACCATTTTTTCAAAGCAAAACTACAGGGACAGAGGTCAGCTGTGGTTGCCAGCCAGGCCTGCCGAGTAGACTTCACAGTACACTACGCAACCTTTCAGAGTGGTGGCAGTTACTCCCTGTCTTTACTGTGGTGGTGGTTACATGGCTGCATACATTTGTAAAATCTCAAACAACTGTACACCTAAAATATTGTTTACTATATGTCAGTTATACCTCAATAAACCTGATTTTTTTCCTTTAAAAAACGGCAAAGGCAGTGAGAATAAAAGAAAGATGATATCACTACAGATCCAGCAGACGTTAAAACTTTGTCAGTAAATTTGAAAATACAGAGGAAATGACAAATTCATTTAAAAAATTTAACTTACTGATGTAAGAATTAATGGACAATCTTATGACAAATGACAGTCCGTAATTAAAATCCCCATGAAGGTTAGGCTGAGATAACAGGAAGCCCGTGAGACATTTGAAGCAGAAAGCCAGTCTTTCACAGCTGGTCCTGTGGTAGGTGACATCCATGCCCTTATCGCGGGACTGTGAATATGTCACCTTCCCTGGCAGAAGGGACTTTGCAGATGTGGTTAAGGTTACAGATCTGGAGAAGGGGAGATAATCCTGGCCTGTCTGCAGGGTCAGGGCTGTGAGAAGAGGGAGGGAGAGGCCCTGCTGCTCTGAGTGGGGAGGAAGTGGCCACAGCGGGGAGTGCGGGCAAATAAAGGGGTGCTCTCCTGGCACCTTGGTGGTAGCCCAGGGAGGCCTGCGTCAGACAGCTATAAGATAAATTTGTATTGCTTTAAGCCACTGAGTTTGTGGTAATTTGTTATAGCAGCAATGGACAACTAATGTATTCCCCAAGAATAGGTGAAAGAGGCATCCCCAAGCTCATTTTATAAGGCCAGTATGGCTTTTGTTTCAAAGCCTGGTAAGGACATTTGAGAAAACATAATTATAGTCTGGATGCACTCATGAGCAGAGATGCAAAAATCCTAAACAAAATACTAACAAACTGAACCCAGGAATATATAAAAAAGATAGGATCTCATGTCCACGTTGGTTTCTTCCAGGAATGCAAGGTTGTTTGAACATTAGAAAATTAACTAATGTAAGTTTTGCTTAAATTCCTGCCTCTGTAGAAATATACCTGTGGACAGAGCCACCAACAGTAGCAGTCACCCACAAGGCTAAGGCAGCCTGTACCCTGAGCACCAGTCAAGAAGTTGACAGCCAGCTACACAACTCAAAATAGCATAATCGCAGGACACCAGATGACGTCTACGTAGCTAGAAGTGCAAGCAGTGGTGGGTGGGGGGAGGCGCAGTGGTTGAGAGGCAGCCCTGGGGCTCGGGTGCTGCCAATTTCTAGGTCTTGCTGTTGGAAACTGTTCGGAGAAAATTCCTCAAGCTGTCCATATACATATGCACTTTTCTGCAATAAAATGTTTAGAAAGAAGGGAGAGAGCAAGGGAGAAAAAGTGCCCACATGCAGAGGTCTATGCAGCAGGTCCCACAAAACCTCCCCAGGAGTCCCTTTGGTCTGCCTCAACTGCTCTCTGTTCTCAATGCTCCTGCCCAGTGCCCCAAGTGGTGGCAATTTTCAGGGGCCTAATAGCCTCCATCTTCTTCACCTGACTTCTGAAAGCTGTTGAAACAGAAGAGAGCAGCGGGAGGTAAAATGTTACCTCGATCACTGACAGATTGCAGGGGGTGCAGGCCTTCTCAGAATTATGCCCACTACCAATTCACCCGAATTACCCAACTTCAGTCAGGTAAAAAAAAAAAAAAAAAAAAGAAAAGAAAAACTTGGTTCTAAACATTTCAATAGCATTGGCCGAAATATAGTTGCTTATTCTGGTGTCCTCCCAGCTCTTAGTTGTTTTAGAGCATTTTGGAATTTTCAGGTTGCTCTAAACATCTCTGCTCCTTTTTGAACCCCAGGAAGCAGGGGGACAGGTTAGGGTATTTGGGGCTGACGGCCTTAAGGACTTGAGAAGGACTTGAGACAGCGGTGGCAGAGCTGGATCGGAATCTCACCTCACCTGTCTCCATTCCCAGTGGAGGAAACCAGGCACTTCTAGGGCTTCTTCCTAAGGGAACAGTGCAGGTGTTTGTCCACACGGTAGTCTGGCTCTGATGGCCTTGCATATCAGCATAGGCTTGTGCACAGAAAGTGTCCCAGGCAGAAGTGAGCTGAGGGAAATGGTGCCTCTTCTTTGGGCATCTGGAAACAGAGCTCTTATGTCCCTCAGGCTGGACAACACAAGCAGAGAGCCCGAGGGCGGCCCACCTGCCCTTACCAGCTCCATGCAGCATTCCCCAGGTGTGTATTCCCATTTATTCCCAATTTCTCCTTTAGGAGTTGTCAGTTTCAGTGCTATCCCACATAGGAGGAGAGAGAAGCTGTACAAAGAGATGTTTTAAAGAATGGAAAATCCTCAAGATTCAAACGTATCTGAATGGTGAGATTTCAGGAATATCAGGAGATAGCACCTCCTGATTTCGAAAGCACCTCCCAGGGCTTTTCAAATTGTCTACTTTGATCATAGTAAAGGCTGTTTTTCCATACTGGAAAGAAATTATATTTACATGAATAGGTGGACTCCCAGTTCATACGATGCTGTCACCTCTAATTCTTAGCTTTTCTATTTGCTAAGAGCTTATTTTCTTTTTAAAAACTTTTAAGTTATTCTATAAAAAAAAACCAACGTATGAACAAGGCATTGAGTGGAGAATATTGTTGGATTATGGGAATGACACCCATGAAATGGAATCTTGCCCCATCTGGCACCCTCCGCAGTCCCCTGGTTCTGTCAGCGTTTCCTGACAGCAACGTTTCTGCCCTGTTTTTCTTATTTTATTTATTTATTTATTTTTTTCAGACAGAGTCTCAGTCTCTTGCCTGGGCTAGAGTGCCGTGGCATCAGCCTAGCTCATGCCAACCTCAAACTCCTGGGCTCAGGTGATCCTCCTGCTTCAGCCTCCAGAGTAGCTGGGACTACAGGCATGTGCTGCTACCATGCCTGGCTAATTTTTGCTATATATTTTTAGTTGGCCAATTAATTTCTTTCTATTTTTAGTAGAGATGGGGTCTCACTCTTGCTCAGGCTGGTTTCGAACTCCTGACCATGAGCCAGCCATCCACCTGCCCTCGGCCTCCCACAGTGCTAGGATTACAGGCATGAGCCACTGCACCCGGCCTGCCCTGTTTTTCTTTACAACAGAAAGACATGTGTCTAATGTTTCTTTTAAAGATAGAAAGAAGAACACACTAACAAAAAGCATAAGCCAATGTCCTGCTGCTCCTCATGTGGTCCCAGCTCACCTGGTGAGCACAGGCCACTCAGCACCCAGCAGCTCCCCAGTTGCCAGAACGTGCAGCGGCCGCCTTATTTATAGGTGCAAATCAGCACACTGATTTTCCAAACACTTCCTAAGAGCCATCCATTTAAACAAGAGCCATTTCACCTTTTTCTTCACATTTAACAACAAAAAGTAAAGAGACAACAATCTGACAATCTGTGATGCTGGACTTTTCCTAACGAAAATATATGCAGTTTGCCATGACCAGAATAATTTCCTTTTCAAATTGGGATGTTTGCGATTTCCCCCAGCAGATGCTGCTCGGTTATCACGTTGAATCCCACATGGCCTTGTGTCTTTCTTGCTCATGCTGTGAGCTGTCCCTTTAAGAATCATGGAAGGTTTTTGTGCAAATTTCCGAACAAATGTAAGGCTTACCGACTGTCAAAGTGTATAATGCCAATTTAAGACAGGTGAGGATTTGGTGAATCACTGGAAACTGTCCAGAAAATACCTGAGAGATTTTGAAGAGTATTATAAAGCATAAGGGAACATTCTGGAAGATGGCTGACTCAAGGAAAGAAAATCTCTTGAGTCTCTTTTAGAAATCAATCTTTTAGATAAAAATAAGGCACATGATTCCTTTATACCTAAGCGCCACATAGGCCCTTACATAGTGCCTGATGTCCATAAGCAAAAGTAATGACATGTTAATTATAAAAGGAGTCTCTGCCTCTAGAGACATGACTGGTCTGGACAGTCTTCTCTGATGCACGAAAGTGGGCCGACTGACTTGGTCACACCGGCCACCTCCTTCCACGTCCAGACGGGGGATGTCACCGCTCCTCTGCTTCCCCAGGGCTGCTTTCTAGGCGTGTTTTCAGGAGTGACAGGGACAAACGAGCGCGAAGCCCTGCCTTCCCTGAGTTTAAGACCTGTTTGTTATTTCATTAACATGCTACGTACCAGGCCCTACCTGGGTACGCATATATTATTGTTGCATCTATCCACAAAACACTCCAAAAGGTAATTGTTTTTCTCCCCCTTTGAAGATGAGACCAGGTCAGGGAGATTACGCCTACTCTCCCCTGCTCCTCCGCCTCTAGGGTTCCTCCTTCCCCTCTGGGCTGGGCCAGCTGCAGTCCGAGCCTGGAGCCACAGGGCTGTCCCGGCTCCCTTCCCCAGACAGCCGCTGCGCGTGTGTGTCCGCCCGTCCCTGCCCAGCTCCATCTGCTGGAATCTACCCGCGAGGCCCGCCCTCCCCCGCAGTGCGCGGCGCCCTGAGACCCCAAGGCGCCCTCCCCCCCTCAGCACCCTGGCCAGGAATCGGCCGCCCTCGGTTCGCGGGTCTTGTAAAGGCAGCTAGTGGGGCCAGGGCGGCCCGCTGGCCCCGCCTGCGGGGACCCGTCGGGGAGGGGGATGTCACGCAGAACCGAGGAAGCGGGAGGTGCAGACCGGACAGCGCACAGCGCAGCGCGAGCTCCGGGGGCTGGCGCGGCCCTCGGAAGGGGGGGAGGGGGCCCTGGTGGGGAGGAGAAGGGTGGACCCCGGCGGGGAGAGGGCCATGAGCGGGTAGAGGGAGGCCTGGGGCAGGGAGGGCGGCCTCGCCCCGCTTTCCCGGCCAAAAGGGCAGTGGAGCCTCAGTCCCTGCCTTGCTGGGCGGTCAGGCCTAGGTGAGGGTGACAGGTTGAATTCTCCCTAAAAGAGTCTGAATGCAAAAAGCAGGGGTGGCCGGCAGCAGCAAGGAGGAGGGAAGTCAGGACACACTGAGCTGGTCTGTTGACCACCAACACCACTCACTCATTGATTCTGTCTCCCACTCTTCATGTGGTAAAACCCAAGAGCCTAGAGGACAGCACAGGTAAAAGTAACAATGATCAACTTTCCCGAGCTCCTTGCTCCTCGAAAACTGCGCAGGTCAAGAAATCTCCCCACCCTTGGGCTCCAGGAAATGAGTCACGGCAAAGCCCACCTTCTCCATATGCCTTAGGTGCGACTCTGGACAGGTGAGGTGGACAAGGCCAGCACCCAGACCCGCTAACGCCCCATTTTTGGCCTTACAGATGATCAGCTGAACTTGTCCCCACCGATCAATGGAATAAAATGCTCCTAAACCGAGGGCTGCTTAAACCTCTCTCCCTGCCCAGGGCCCCAGATCCAACCCCTCCACCTGAGCCAGCAGGTCTGCCCTGGGAAAGGGATCCTGGCTGGACAGCCCCCCGCCCCGCAATGCCTGAGAGCTGCTCCTTGGCCACTCTTGGTCCACTCCTGGACACTTGGCCTGCCGGGGCTCCAGAGCCAGTATCCAGAGCAAAAGCTGCAGAGGCCCTGGCAGAGCTGGGCCTGACGTCCCCTACCCCTGTGGAGGGAGGTGGCTGGCAGTGCCCAGGGCAGGAGTCTGAGTGTTGGTAGGGTGGGGCAGCGAAGGCATAGGCAGAAGAGCCACAAATTCCTCTAAGGTGCCACCCTCTCCTATCTCGCCAAAGGTGCGCTGCTACAAAACCGCCTGAGGGTGCTGGGAGCAGCATCCCTTTCCCCAACTGACAACACTTAACGTCCTGCCAGGGGCACAGGAAGACATTGGAAGGGCCCAGCTGTATCTTCACAGAGCACATGATGAGTGAATTTGAAGTTGAGAGGCAATATACTGATAGCTGGCAAAAGACGTCTATATTATTTAAGCAATAAGTATACAAGATCTGACATCTAGGCGGGGCAGTTGCTTATTTTTTAGTTATCAAGCTTATTTACTTAATTACCTTCGGAAGAACTGACCTTCTTCCTTCCAGAAGCCGGGCCCCTAGCATTTCTGTCTCCTTCCCCCCCTGTGCTTTGGGGGTGGCTTCCCCCCCTGTGTGTTGGGGGTGGCTTTCCCAGCCGCACTGTGTGGAGGGTTGTGGCTGCAGCCCTAGTCCCTCCTGGCCTGGCCTAGGTGCCACTAGTGGAGAACCCCACAGACAAAGTCGCCCTGGTAACCAGGCTCACACCTCGCCCGCTTCTCTCTCACGGGCCTCCAGACCCCGTGTTAAAATGAGGATTCCACGAACAGCCCTCTCCACACCCTGTGAAAAAAGACAGGTGTTTTCGCTAAGTCTCGCTCTCTCTTTTTCCTTAAGAAACACAGAGTGGTATTTGTGGGCCTGCGGAGGCACTGAGTCGGACATTGATGATTTCTGGTTCTCTTCTCTTAAATCCCACGTTGGGTTGCTTCTGGGGGCGCCGCTTTGGCTGAGCGCGGCTGACCTGACAGAGCTGGCTCTGGGCCTGGGCGTCCCTGCTATGGCACTCTCGACCTCGCCACGCTTAGTAAGGAGCCACTCGGATTTTACAGATCACTTAGCAAGCACGGATTTGTAGTAATACTACTTTCCAAAAAGTTCCTGATGGTTCACAAGGCAGTCGTGTAACTAAGCCGGGAGCGCCCTTGTCCCGTCTTTTATCTCCACCAGCAGTCTGGGCCAACAGTCAGGTCCTGCCTGGCCAGAGCCAGCAGCAGCTCCCACACCGTCCTGTTTCGGGTGCTTTGGCCACTCGGAGCTCAGAGTTAAATACACCGCCCACAAAAGTGGTTAGCTCATTCTTAATTCCTAGTGCATTTATCTTCCTGCTTCCCCGGTAAAATTAACTGCCAAGTTGACATGCGCATGAGTTTTACTACAAAGCTTATCATATCTCCTTTTGATTTCAAATTTGGTAGAACATAGGTTTTAAACAAGCACACATGGGAGAAATAGGACCTGTTGTTATTTTTCTCTTTCTCTGTGTCTAGATTGAGGACTGTATTATAAAACTCGTCCTGTCACTTCATTTATTCATCCATTCAGCTCCCACATTCTTGTGGGCCCCTCTGGGCCATGTAGTGAGCTGGGGGCCAGGCCGACAGGGTGGCAGAGGCTCCTGGCCAGGCCGGCAGCCCAGCGGAGTTACACTGGGTGAGGGCTCTGGTGGGGAGTTCGGGGTGTTACTGCCACCCAAGAAGGCAGGGACACAGCAGTCTGTCCAGAGACCGTGCACCCGCTGTGCGGGGACCTGAGGATGCAGGATTGGCCAGCAAGAGTAGGTGACTGCAGCAGGCAGGGGACATGTCACAGGCAGCACGAGGTGGGGATGCAGGCCGGGGCAGGGGCAGGGAGCCCTTGTAGGTGGCTTTAAGGGTTCCCACTTTACCCTGAGGCGAATGGGAAGCCATTGGAGAGTTTCATAAGGGGAGCAACTTGGTCAGATCTGAGTTTTTTTTTTTTTACCTTTTAAATTATTAACTATTTATATCATTTATTTTTTAGTAATATTTAATAACAATATAATTTAAGGCAATGAATTTGCTTTTGAACTTAGTTTATATATAATTCCAGAAGTGGTAATATGTTGACGCTCTTCTTATTGTGTTTTTCTAGGTATTTTAAAATTAAAGACCTTATTTTTCTGTTAACCATGAGTGATTTTTATGATCATTATTTTACTTATTAAATAGTTAGGTTTTTTCATTTAAAATTTTGTTATTACTATATAGGGGTTTTTTTTAGTGTATTATGGGGGTACAAGTGTTAAGGTTACTTATATTGCCCATGCCCCCCTCCCCCCTCGAGTAAGAGCTTCAAGCATGTCCATCCCCCAAATGTTGCACATCTTACTCATTGTGGTTGTATATACCCATCCCCTCCTCCCACCTCCTACCCTCCCGGCACCCGATAAATGTTACTCCTATATGTCCACTTAGGTGTTGATCTGTTAATACCAATTTGCTGGTGAGTACATGTGGTGCTGGTTTTTCCATTCTTGAGATACTTCACTTAGTAGAATGGGTTCTAGTTCTATCCAGCAATATACAAGAGGTGCTATATCACCATTGTTTCTTAAAGCTGATCTGACTTTCTTAAAGTCCCAGTGGCTGCTGTGTAAAGGGTGTGTTGGATTGCAGCCTGATGGGGAGGGGGCCAGCGGGGCTGGCTGGAGCCACAGGCATGATGCGGGCAAGGACCAAGGGCCACAGGGAGGCAGCAGTGTGGGATTGTCCTGGTGGCGCATGGTGGGGAGGGATCAGAGGGCATTGAGAACAACCCCCGATTTCTAGCTCCTCATCTGGGCCGGTGGTGGTGCTGAGATCTGAGTCAGAGAAGCCAGGAGCTGGAGCAGGTTGGGGAACAAGATGGCCATGCATGGACTGCCCGGGAGAAGGAGCAGGAAGCAGCATATTGCATGGGAGAGGGGTGGGGATAAAGCTGGCGAGCAAATGGAGCTTGAGGTCACCCAGGGACACACGTGGAGAGAGAAGAGAAGCGTGGCTGCACCGAATGAAGGGCAGTGGTGGAGCTGCTCACTGCAGGCCAGGCCGGGAGAGAGGAGAAGGAGGAGGACAGGGAGGAGGAGGACAGCTAGGGAGAAGGAGGACAGTCAGGGAAGGAGGACGATGGTCAAGAGAGAAGGAGGAGGACAGGGAGCAAGAGGACATTCAGGGAGCAGGAGGACTATCAGGGAAGGTGATCTCCTTGGTGGAGGCAGCAGAACAGAGAAGAAAGGGGAGAGTTTGTGAGAATGAAGTCTTTTTCCATCAGCTGTGAATTATGGTCGGGATCTCTTGAAAGATGTGTAGAGCTCAGATTTCCTGGCAAGGAGGCAGGTGGGATGACTGTATCCCATGTTTCAAATCTCCTTGTGCTGTTTTGGGAGCCCTCTAGCTCCCCTGGGGCCTGCTGCCCTTGGTGTCAAGGGCTTGCCCCAGGGCTTGGCAATGGCTCCTTGGTGCTGTTCTTGTCTCCTGCCCAGGGTGGGCTCTGTGTGCCGAGGCCTTTCTGATGTGTCCATGTGTTTCTGTGAGGGGTGTCTCTCTGAAGTGTGAGCCCCAGTAGGGTGGGAACCCCGCCTGTCTTGTTCACCGCTGTATCCCAGGGCCAGGCACGCACCTTGCCCATGAGTACTTGTTGAATGAATGAACAGAAAGTTAGCAAAAGGAAGGAAGCAGCAGATGTGGATGATCGATCAGAAGGTGGGGAGAGCTCCCACGCAAGGGACAAGCCTGCTCGAGGCCGATTGATAAGAATTCTGTATCATATTTTTAAGTCTAAACATCCATACAAGATCCTCCAGGAATTTATTATTGATAGAACATCACACCCCAAATATAAGTGACATCTTTAGATTACAGAAGTGTTGCCTTTGCTTGGGAGAAGTACAAAGAAGCAAGCACACACAGGGTTCAGGCTGCCTTTTATCACAGGGGGTTGGGGCTGTGTTCCACCCGAGGTCTGAGGAGCATCCCACGTTGGGGGTGCCCATGCCATGGGTTTCTGGGCTCCACTGCTGTTTCAAGAGGAATCTCTCCACTTTTATTTGGTTCTAGGGATTTGGAAATATAAAGTATAAAACAGCTCTTTTGCAATTTACTTGGTTGTTGCAACTTGCATGTTTTTGCTGACAGAGAATTCCAGAGTCTGAAGTGACCTAGTCTCTAATTGAAGAGACACCTCCCCCCTTGCAAAGGATGATTTTGTCCCTTCTTACTGGGAATGCTCTTACAACAGCCAGAGGCAGTTCCAGCCCCTGAGCCCCAAAACTGTGCTATGTCCCCCCAATGCTTCTCCAGGTTCCATGACTATACATCCTTCAGTGGCTCCCACATGCCCTTGAGATGTGCCAACCCCCTCATCTGTACTTCCTTGGGAGCGAGTGGCCAAGTGCAGGTGCAGTGGGGCCCCGTGCTTCCATCCACTCATGTGGGCAATTGTGCATTCACTTTTGTCACAGGCGTGTCATCCTTCTGGAGGAACCCTAGCCACTCTGCAAATGATCTTCAGTCAAGTGCAATCAATTGCTGGTTTCTACATATACCGTTCTACAATTATTCAGGTTGACCCATTGCTCACTGATGTTGGTGCAATGATCCCTCCCCTTGAGGTGACTGTGACCTTGAATCTGCCACCCGTAGTATCTTCGTATACCACTAAGCTTTGGATAATTGGTAGATGTGATATTTATACCTCGTCGTCTTTATCTAAATTATAGAAGTATCTTACTTGACAAAGCCCTATGGTATGCCACTAGGGACCTTCATTCAGAATGATAATGATTTGACTTGGGCCATAGAAGAGTCTAAAGTCTTTGATTAAAACCTGGGTCCTTTGGTGAGTTAATTGAAAAAATATAAATCAATCATGCCCAGCTGAAAAGTCATGCCCAGACTGAGACTGATTTACATTTATTAGGGCCACGATGCATATTTAAGAGGCTCATTAAAGAGCTGAATTCGGGGTGAAGTACTGTATTGACCATGACTTTAATAACTCAGTGGTGTTTCGGGGTCTGCCCCATCCCTCCCTTTACAAGTGCTCAGCACTGCCCAGCTGCCATCAGAGAAGAGAGACTTGGCCCAGAGTTGGCATCTCTGCCAATGCACAGAGCGCATCCTGAGCTCCACAAGGGCTGACATCAAACTCGGAGCCTGCTGGGACAGCGCGATGTCTCCACATCAGAAACCAATTGTCAGGATTGCGCCTTTGAACATCAAAAAGAGGAAAAAACCCAACAGCACTGATATCCAAGGGACAAGCTCTGAGACCAAAGACAGAAGTCTCTGTCTTTGCTCCGAATTCTCAAGGGTCCCGGGTGAAAGGCCAGCCTGCTCTGGCCTGTTCACAGGTCCCTGTTGGATGGGAGGGGTGTGACAGGGCCTGGTGCCAGGAGGCTCCGGTGGTGTTCCCTCTCCCAGCATCTCTGCTTCATCTCCTGAGGAGAGCGTGTCTCAGGGCCACCCTCCCTGTCCACCCTTACTGCCAGCGGCTTCTCCAGGAGCAACCCAGGAGTCACCCTGGTCTGGCCCTTCCTCCTGAGTGCCTGGGGGCAGGGTTGAGACAGATGCCAGGTACGGTGATCCCTATTAAATGGGGGAGGGCGGAGGTCAATGATCAGCTTCGACTTCGAAATAGATCTTTGATTTTTAAATTGACTATTCCATTTTCAGTATGTAAGATATTTATAAGGTTAAAAATTGAACATTGCATAAATTACACCTGGAGACATCTCATGCCTGTTTCCTCCTATTCCTTAACCATTTCTATTAGAACCTTGTTTATTATTCTGGTGTTTCTTATGCAAAACCAAGCAAATACAATACAAATATATATATATATATATATATATATATATTTCTTATTATGCTACTCTCTTACAGAAGACAGCACACTGTTTTCTTGTTCTGCGACTTGCTGTCTTTATTTAGTAATCTATGTAGTGACATTTGCAAATCCATCTTTATCCATTTGCAGCTGTGTGGACTCCTGGAGTGGAGGTACCATGACTTGTTCACATGGTCCCCAACCGGCCTGTGGACACAGGCTGCTCCCCATTGCTTGGTGTTATGGCAACACTGCAGGCTCAGGTGGGACCGCATGGCATTTCCCAGGCACAGGTGAGTCTGTCCTGCTCAGCTTGCTCCTGGGGCTGCTGTGTCCCCGCCAGCAGATGGGAGCGTGCGGGCTCCACCCTGCCTGTGGGCTCCGGCCACTCTGATGGGCGAGGAGGGGACTCAGTGTCTGTGAGTCTGCATTTGTCTGACGGATGGGTGAGGTTGAGCATCTTTTCCCCTGGGAGAGGGCCACTCCTATTTCTTTCCCAGAAACTGTCTGTTCATTAGACTTGTCAGATCCAAAGCAGAAATGTCAGTCTTGAAAGTCAGGGCAAGAGCTGTTTATTTTTCTTTTTAAAAAACAAAGCAGTTGTTCTGATTACTTAAAGGCAGAGGGCCTGAGGGACCCAGACGTGAGCTTCATCCATGAACAACAGAGTGGGGAAGAAGGTGATGATTCAGGAAGTTTCCCAAAGTGCAGGTGGGACTGGAGTCTAGGGACCACAGCCAGGGCAAAGGGGCCTGAGAAGGGAGCCCACGGCCACCATCCTCCTCGGGTTGAGCCCCGGCGTGTGATGGGTAAGGTGAGCTCTTAAAGCCTTCAGGGTCTGTCCCTTCCTGCCCAGCCCAGCAGGAAACCTTCTGCACCTCCCCCTTCCTGGTGACCTGTGAACATGCTCAGCTTTCCTTGCTCCTGGGAAAGGAGAAACACACAAAACCCAAAGCCCACCGCTCCCGCAGCTGTGGTCCTGTGCCCTCTGTGCCCTGGGGTCTCCTTGTGCCCATTGCTCTGGACCTGCTGTCCTGCAGCACCCTCCTCCATGGCTGTGTCCCCTCCTGCCCTCCCGCCTCCCATCTGTTCACATGGCTCCTATCATCCTCCTGGACAGAGCTGCCAGTCACTCTTGGCTCTGGCCTGCTGGACTTTTGCTGGCCATCACTTTGGCCTGGCTGGCTCCTCACCCTGTCTGTGTCCAGACAAACCCACCCCCATCCCGCCTGAGGCCCAGGGCCAGTAGGGCACCCGCCAGGCCCTGTGGGTAACTCCAATCCCTGATTCAATCCAGGACCCATCTGTGAGGCTGGAGATCCAGCTGGAGATCACCGTGCAGGCCCAGGGGAGCCAGAGTGGATCCGGCTGCTCCCCAGAAGGGCTCTCCAGAAGGGAGTGTGCTTTGGCCCTGGAAGCCTCCCCATCCTGCCCTCAGCCTTTCCCGCTCTGCTGCCCGGGCCCCATCCCGGCCTGGACCTCCAGCTCCCCCGGCAGCCTCCCTCAGCACGTGGGGCGCGTCCTCCAGCTGGCTGGGCGACAGGGCGGGCGTCCCTGGAAGAGCTCAGGCACTCTGTCCGTCCTCCAGTCCTCCAGGGCTGGCTGCTGGGGCTGGGCGCTGCCCTCCCCGGCTCTCCTCCCCATGACCCGCTGTGGTCCCTAGTCCCCTCGGCATGGCGCTGGGAAGGTGGCTCTGCTCCTGGGTACTCTGAGGAGGCTTGAGGACCTTTAAAGGGGACCAGTTGCAAAGCAAACTTGCTAATGTTGGTGACCTGCAAGCCACATCTATTTATTTTGAAAAATCTTTTATTTTGAGACAATTTTAGAATTGCAAAGATGTTGTAAAAATAGCACAGAATCCTTATAAACCTTCCACTGAGTCCCGATGCTAATGCCTTGGAGGACCTCGGTCTGCCCCAGAAAGTCAGTGTTGACAGGACATCATCAGCCCAGCTACAGACCTCATTCCAGCACTGCCAGTGGTCCCAGCAATGTCCATTCTCGTGCCCGGTGTCCCACACCGCCTTCCTTGTGCCTCTTGAGTCCTCCGGTCATCACCTTGTTGGGCACTTCTGGAACATGGGGAAACGCCTCCAACACGGCTGTCTCTTTATTTTACCAAACTCTTTCCTCACCCAGGGGAAGGAAGCAAATGCCACCCTGCCCCAAATGTGCCCCTCTCTGCTTGTGCCGGCCTCCTGGGTTTCCCACAGGTGCGGGTGGCTGGTCCCCGAGGCCACTTCACCTTTTCATTTCCAGGACCAGAGGGCAGTGGGCACGCAGCAGCTGATGGGTAATGTTGGCTGAGCTGGGTTCAGGCACATCCATCCGTGAGTCCGGTGTGAGGTGTGGCACTTGTGTGTGAACGTTTGTAGGAGTGCATGTGTGCACACGTGTGTGTGTGTGTAGGGTCCTCTATGGTAGCTGTTGTAAAAATCAGTTATTTCTATAAGTCAAATTAAGCCATTTAATTGTTTAACAAAAATTTGTCAGGTCTGAACTGTGCAGCAAGCACCATACCATTAGATGCTGTGCTGAGTCCTGGAGAAACTTCTAGCACCTCCACAAGGTGCAGTCTCCACCCTAGGGAGGCACCGGTCTTGCTCGCTGGCGGGGCAGACACCACGGCTGTGGGAGCACCGAGGCCGTCAGGGAGGGCTTCCCAGGAGGGTAGAGCAGAATTCTGCAAGCTGGGGGGTGAGGACGGGCCCCAGAGGTGGGTCCGGCGAGAGTGGGAGAGAGGGTATGTCTGGGCAACCACAGCCAGGCAGGAATAAGCATCACAGCGGCCGTCTGTGCCGGGTCCTGTGGCACACGTGACCACACTTCCTCCGGTCCCCGCTCCTCCAGAGAGTCAGCACCATGTCCTCATTTAGAGAGGAGGCAGAGAGGCTCAGAGCAGCTGGTGCCTTGCCCAGGCCACAGGCCAGCGTCGGGCAGCCCTGCGGCTGAGGGTCCAGAAGGGAGCCCGTGGCCTCACCCTGCAGACCCAGGAGCCAGAGCAGCGCCTGGTCCCGGAGAGGCCCAGCGGGTGGTCTGCACAGACAGACGTGCAGACACTGGTCGAGGGCTCCTCCTGGCATCGAGGCATCTTCGAATCTCCGTAGGCTGCTCCCCTCCAGGACCACCGTGTCAGGGTTTTCTCACATCGTGGGTCCATCTTGGTGGGAAGAGAGAAGGCCCAGTGACCTCAGGATTCGCCAGAAGTGGTCCCCAGTGTTGGGGAGGCTGTAGATGTGGCCAGAGACCGAGGTTGGCGTCCAGGGGTCGGCCCATCTGCAGAGAAGGACGTCCGGCCTCCCACGCGTGGGCCAGCCGAAGGCCTCGGGGGAGCTGTCCAGGCTGGGAGACCGAAATGGACACACTCGTGAGAACGCTCACCCAGGTGACCAGGTATCGTGGCACCCACTGTCCCCTGTCCCACAGGGACACAGACCTTGCTGAGCAGGCTGTGCGCAGGTGGTCTTCCTGGGACGTGCTGTGCAGACAACGTGCAGTTCCATGGATTCGATTTATCTTATTTGGCAGGTAGGTATTTTCCCCTAACTCCAGGCCAGACACCTTTCACCTATGACTCATTAGCTCTTTAGAAAGACCTGGGAGGTGGAGACCTGGGAATTCCCACTGGACAGGGAGGTGGAGACCCGGGAGTTCCCACTGGACAGGGAGGTGGAGACCCGGGAGTTCCCACTGGACAGGGAGGTGGAGACCCGGGAGTTCCCACCGGACAGGGAGGTGGAGACCCGGAGTTCCCACTGGACACACAAGCGGCTGAGGGGCACAGCTGCTGGTGCCTCACCCACCTCCACACCTGGCCTCGTGCCTCTGGCCCTGTCTCTTTGAGCTGCTGGGAAATAGTCCCAGCAGGGCTGGGGAGTATACCAGTCACACAACTCACTGCCACAGGGACAGGGGCGTGGCCACCGTGCAGCCTGAGTATTCCTCACCTCAGATTTTTCTACCTGCGTCCCAGTGCTGGTTTCCCTGCTCTGATTGCACCCTCTCCTGCTGCGCCAGCCGGGCACCGCCATCTGTGTCACACAGAGACTCTCGACCTCCAGAGTCCTCCCAGGGCCCTGCCTTCCCCGAGGGAGGGATAGGAGTAGGGATGTCCCATGCCCACCTGCCCAGTGGGCCCCCACATTGCCCATAAGGTCAGGGGCTTGGTGACCGGGGAGCGTGGGGCTCCCTCCATTTACAATTGTAAACAGGCTCAGAGAAGTGAAGTGGCTCCTCCGTCTGCAGGCCGGGGCTGGCAAGTTCATGGTCTGGAACTGGAAGTGCAGTTCTCTCCACCCACCCACCCTGAGGGCAGCCTGGGGGTCACACCTCCCCCACCACCACCCTCACCACCTGGGGATTGGAGATCGGGTGTGAAACTTGAGCGCAGTCCTGAGACACCACACTCTGAACGCCCACTCTTACTATGGATCGTATGAATATAAGGCAAAGGGCTGTGATTTTAGGAAATCGGCCAGAATTTCTTGAAGTTAACAGATTCAAAGAAAACAACGCAAATATTCAAGAGGTTCAGCTGCAGCCTAAACGTATCTGGGACTTTCCTAGGGGAATTCGTGCAAGGATAGCTGAACAAAGAACACAACTTGGTCTCATTACTTTGTGTTTCTGCCTTGTTTTTTAAAACAGTTTTATTTAGATTTGCAGACTTAGCTTCTGCTGACTTTTGTTCGTTTCTGAAAATAAATCCAACCTCAAAGGACAAAGATTAGCCAATATTGAAGAGATTTTGAAGAAGGTAAAAGCCAGAGTCCCAAGTGAGGCAGCCGGCCGGGTGTCCCTGCCTGGGGGGCAGGCGTCGTGCGCTGAGGACACCCCAAGTCGCCTCCACGCAGGCCCCACTGTGCCCTGCACTGTGCTGCTCCCACCCGATGGCTCAGGGAGGTCGAGCCTCAGACCGGCCCAACACACGGCCGGACTTGGGGTCAAGCTGAGTGAGGCCTGTGACCCAGTCATCTAACTGTCCATGACAACCCCCCCCCAGAATGCAGTGGCTTAAAACACCCACATCCTTCTGCTCAGTGTTCTGTGCTTGGGCTGGGCTCAGAGGGCAGCTCAACCGGCCGCCCGGGGGTCCCCACTTGGGGCTGTGGGGCCAGGCAAGCCCCGGGCTGCGGTGGGCGGTGGCAGTGGCTGTCAGCTGCGTCAGGTGACGACAGAAGAGGCAGCAGCAAGACAGCTCAAATCTCTAGTCAGGCACTGCCCAGCCTCTGCCTGTGTGTCCTTCCAGAAAAGCCCCCCGGTGGGCATGAGTGCCGGGTGTGATGGGCTACACTCCTCACCCCACAGCCGCCGTGTGGCCACAGACGCAACAGCTGTGCTGCATGGCCATGCCACCTACGGGCCT
>VSMD01106566.1:0-21811 GCA_008750895.1 Mirza zaza
CAGTGACTAGAATGGCAGCAGTCAATTTGGTTAATCAACCACATATACTTACGAATAGGATCAGAAAAAATAAATTAGAATTTTAAAAATAATGTAATTAATATCATTTTATTGTCTCTCAAGTAATAAGAAGAGTGTGCTTTAAATAGCATAAGCAAAAATAACCCATTACTTTTCCAGGTTAGTTGCATACTGCTTTTCTTAAACTATTCTATCTGCTACCCACAATGTTTTCTCAAAATTTTGACATTGCTTAGAACACTGCCTGCAATTACAGCTACCCACATCAATAGCCTAACCTGTAGATCCAAACACCAAAGCAGGACCCTGGATTTTTAATATAAATAACATCTAGGTATATGCCCATTTATACAGATGATTTACACTGTAAATTTGAAAGTTGTCTGATTCAAAATTGTTTAAGTCCTATCTGGAATCCAAGCAAGCAGTCACGCGTGCACACACACACACACACACACACACACACACACACACACACAGGAGACACACCTACATTGTTACCATATAGTTTCAGCCAAAGATCCACATATTCAAGTTATAGATCATCAGTCCCTAGTAATAGCAAACCCATAGGAAAAATTTGTGTGGTAAGATATCTGTGGACAAGTTAAACTCCCTCATGGACAGCTTAGACAGGCTTTAAAAAGTATATATTCTAAATTTAAATGCTAAAAATGCATAATATTGCAATGCTATTTAGCTGTTACTTAATAGTGCATATAGAATAGACATGCTAGTTTGTGCAACAAAATATGTATTGTGTAAAGAAACAATAAAACTATTGTACTAACATCTTAATTTTTAAGCATATAACTACATGGTAAAATGTTACAAAGTGCGAATTGCAATTATACTTCACTAAGCACATGAAGTATGATAAATAGATGCATCTATAGCTGTCCTCAATGCCATTCTTCTAGTATTAAATAACATCCCATCGGTTAATGTAATCTCTGAACATTCATCTCTCTATCTCACCCATATGGAGAGTTTTATATATTTTGTAAAGATGGCTTTCATGAAACATATTTCATCTTCCTTTATCAGTTGAGAATGTTGCCTTTTCAGGTCTTGAAGCAATTTGCAAATGCACATTGCAACCTATCTGCCTTGGATGCTGCTATTGAAATACTGAAAAGTAGAATGAAAGACAATGCTTTCAGTAAGAACCCTCAAGGAAGAAGAGGGCTTCCATGAGCTAGTTTTGAACTTGTCAGCTACATTTCAAAGGAACTTTGTTTTTTCTGCCCAAGTTGCTAGTATGCATTTGATTTGGGGTGTAGTGTAACCAGGAATGCTGCTACTTCTGCTTTCTTGGTTGTTTGCCTTCAGCATTAAAAACTACTTAGTTAACCTTCTGCATTTTAGGAGCAGCAAAGCACAATATATGCTTTCACGTTTAGCAGAGGCTTAGAAATAATAATACTATCAATGAGTCAGGCTGGCTTTCTATTGATTGATGGCCTCACTTACAGAAGAAAATGAGTGGATGTGGTGCAAAGCACTTTATTAATCATTTTTAAATTCCAAGTTTCTGAATGGCACTCTTTCATTATCCTTCTATGGGAAATCAACCAAAGTACTTTATTTGCCTATATATCTTAAAATTAAGAAAAAATTAATACCCTACATTTATATCAGATGATTCTTCAGTAGGTTTTTTTTTTAAAAAAAGGTGGCATGCTGGATTTACTTCTGTTAATGGGTCCAGCCATTAACAGACCACAGAAACAAGGTCTCCTCTCACTTGTTCTCATTGTTCTGGACTTACTGCCAGATGATACCCAAGTCTCTCTTGCTACAGTTAATCAATCAATCAATTAAACTTTTATTAAATAATTGTAATGGCTTTAATTGTATTTTAAACTCCAAAAAATCTGTGAAATGTCTAAGCTGTAGAGATTAAAGATATTCATAAAGCAAAGGTAAACATTGCTCCTGAATGTCCCGATACTGTTTCATCTTTGAGCTCCTTCATAACAAATGCATCATTAAAAAACTTTATTGCTATTACAAAGAACTCATCAGCTTGCTTTTATGAAAAAGTACAGAGGACTTGATAGTCCTCACATTCTTACAGAGACACAGGCACCAGCCACAGAAGAAAAAGAAGTTCTCAGTTTTAAGTTTGCTGAGTTCACTGGAATAGATTGTTTATGTATTTCCGAGCTTGGCTATAGAAGGATAATTAGCCTTTGGATATTGGATGCTCCAAAGTGCCTGATGTGTATTAGACATTCAAATGACTTATATGGGAAACATTAAATAAGATGCAGAATATGGAGAAAACAAATTTGAACAAAACAAATAAACTTACACAGAATGCTCCCACCTATATTTTCTTACTAGCGAGAAAAAGAAAAAAAAAACTCCAAGAGGAGGTGAAAATTACAAAATGCAAAAATTAAAGTGGAAACAAAAAAATGTTTGCCAAGGGGAAACACACTCCAGATAAAAATAAACAAAATTCTCTTTGCATGTATGTACTCATAATTTTTCCACCGGGTACATTTGCACAGTTGGAATTAGAAGAAAAATAAAAAAGCAAATTTCCCACTAGCACATTTGCTAGAAGAGGAAAAAGGGAAAAGAGCCCCATAGGTCAAGTCTCACAGAGAGAATGCCAAATGTCTTTGTGTCCAGTTATTTATGGTTTCAGATAATTGTACAGAAAATATCAAATTTGCATAGTGTGATTATTGCTGATTATTTATCTAGCAGTCAAAATGTTTCAGTGGTTCCTAGGATGACAGATTGACAAGTCCTTAAAACTCATTCATTTTATAAAATTTGCATGTAATTAGGCAATAATGAAGGGATGTTTGTGGACAGAGGATTATACTACAATATGCTGGAAGCAATTCAAATGCTTGACAAAGTGTTAACATTATCTTCAGATTCAACCAAGCCTTAAATGCTTGGCTCAAAAATCACTAAATGCATGAATTGGGTAAAGAAGATTTAGAAAATTATCAATGGAGTAAAATGCCCTTTTTTCATTTTTTAAAGCACATTCACTCACTAGACTCAACTAAATTTTGGGGTGGTGTTGAATTCAAATTAATCAATCATGATCTGGGATTTGAAAAGTAAAGGCATGGGGAGGCAGTTAGAGATTGGGCTTGGGGGAGAAGACAACACAACTATGGGGGAAGAACACAGTCTCAGGTACCCACCAATTCTGCCTATGAATCGCAGCTCAGCCTCTCTCAAGGGGTGTGACCTTAGATAGGTTATACTTGAACCTCAGTGCTTATACGCATTGTACAAGACAGTCTATTTACTCAAGCCTAAGAAACACTTCCCCCCCACACCCGCTCATAATGGTTTTTAAAAGCCGGATGTTTCTTGCAATTGAGGTTTTCATTTAAAGTAATAATGTTTCTTTTTCCCCCAGAAAAAAAGTTGCATATTTCAATTCCTGGCATCTTAAAATTAAAGAATTATAGTATTTATAAAGTAACAAGCACAATGCCAGATATAAATCCAATCCTTAAAAAATGATACCTATTATTAAGTGGTCTTCTTCCTGCTGAAATGCTACACTGGTGCTTCTCCAGGGTTGAGATGGACATTATAAAATCTGCATTTGAAAGTTACAGATTGTCTCTGATCTTCACACAGAAACGTCTTTTCAAGTAATTGATGTATATTATGTAAAACGCTTCCTTTCAAAACCAGACTACCTGAAGTATTGGGTTATTATAGTAATTTAAATCAATGCAAATCTTAACAAAGGTTTGTGGAGAGTTATAAGACGAATAAAAGTTATTTCTTTTGACTGCTGGATCCATAATTTATAGCTTGATTTGAAAAGACATGTGCTCATTTCTTTGTGGTTCTACTACGGATTTTCAATAGTGTTTTTTGGGTAGTAGGGGTGAAAAAAGGCAATCACATTTTGAAACTCAAAATGGGCAACTAAATTTCTGTGCATAGCTGTAGAAAGCCTTGGATGCCATCCCAAAATGTATAGACATCAACAGTGGACAGTGAAGGTGTCTTCAGCAGTTTTCTATTAGAAAATTCAGCCAATTGACCACATAGATAAAGAGATTTCAAAATCTAAGAACACCTCAGAAACTACCAATTTATAAATCCTTGCATCTCCTGCTGTAACTCAGTAGTCAATTTTAGGTAAATTTTAGGCAATGTACTGCAACATTGAAATCTTACCAAAATGCAAAACATTACTTCCTCTAAACTCCTTGTCCTCCATCAGTGGCAAAACTAGCTTCACACCTGTGTATTCCAGAAAAACAAGACAAAACAAAGGTGACTCTTCTTTCTTTTAACCTCACATGTGGTTTTCCAGTTGATGCTTCAGGTGCTACTTTTGGACTCTTTCCAGAATCTGACCACTGCTGCCACTGCCGCTCATCCAAGCCAACATCACTTCTCCCCAGGATGACCGCAATGGCCCTCAACTGTTCTTTAGCTCCCATCCTTCCTCAGAGTGGCCATATCATTCTGTAAAAACTTAAGTCAGATAGATTACTCATTTACTTAACACCTCTAATTTCCACCCATCTTCCTCTGGTCCAAGCCAAAGTCCTTCCCATGACCTCAAAACCCTTCTCCAGCTTGCCCCATTCCCTGTCCGACCTCACCTTCATCTACCTTCCCCATGGGTCCTCCTGCTGCAGCCACACTGGCCTACAAATGCTCCCTCAGACATCTTGGGGATGCCCCACCCTTGATATTTAGCACTTTTTGTTTCCTCTGCCTAGAAGCATCTTCGCCAAAGTATCTTTACAGTTCATTCTGTCACTTCCTGAGGTCTTCTCAGTGAGTGCTTCTTTAGTAACCCCATGTTATGTTGCAAAATGCCACCACCCTCCACCTTGGCACTCTCAGTCTCCACCCCACTCTCACTTCTTTTTCACTTTGGCCCTATTACCATTAAATATTCCATATATTTTATTGATTTATCTTGTTTATGATATGTTTCCTCCAAATGTGGTTTTGGTTATTGTGAATCCGAGTGTGTAGAAGAATGCCTGACATACCATAGTGAATTTCCCCAGCTGGTGTCAGGACCAACTTGAGAAAGAAACAAAGAACAGCCTGTCCCTAAATCAAGTCATCTCTAGAGAAAAATAAAGATAGTATAAAAGGACAAAAAGCATTAATGCAGCTGTCAGTGATGAAAATGAGAAAGAATAGTGGACACTGCTAGTATATGATACCTATACAATCCACCAAGAATAAGACATACATCCCTAAAGTCTGAATTCCATAGTTGACTCAACTTCCCCACCAGAGCAAGAGGAAAGAACCTTGTATAGGATTCCAGAAGCATGGGTTTTGTGTGAGAGTAGATGGAGCCGGCCTGTGAGGTTGGGGCATGAAAATAGGATGTATAAAAACAATATAGTTTACTGGGACACACCCAGAAAGGCAGGAAAGACTGTCAAATCCAAGTACAGAGAAAAGAGACCAAAATCCAAGTCAGGTAAGGTAGAATAAGAGAGAATCAACAAGGTGAACAAAATGTGAGTTCAAAAGTGATCCCTTGAAGCAATGGTTATAGAAAATTATGGGAGCAATTTATAGGGCATCCATGGTCTCACCTAGGAGTGCATAAGGAGCTTTCGATTGCTGATTTGTTCAGACAATAAGGATATTTATATGCAAATCAGAGCAAAATCAATGTCCATTGTTGCAGAAGAAGTACTGGTGAGACTCCTATCCATACACTGCTGGTGGGCCAATAGGGATACTATTTTTTTCTTTACATGATAATATAGAAAGTAAAAAAGACTTATACCTTTTCTGTAGGTCATATCATAACTTGGAATTTATTCTAAAAGAAATAATTAAGCAAAAGAAAAATAACTACATGCCTTAAAACATATGTTGCTGCATTGTCTGCCAAAATCAGAAATTTGATACAGCTAGAAGTTCATCAACAGATATCACATTGCCATTAAGATGATAAATTGCAAAAACTATCTAACACAATGTATGACAAGTTTTCTCTGTAAAGGGCCAGAGAGAAATTATTTTAGGCTTTGAGGGCCATATAGAGTCATAGACAATATATAAACAGATGGGCATGGCTGTTGTATTAGGATGGTAGACCTACTGCAAAAAATACCATAGACTGAGTGGTTCAAACAACAGAAATTCATTTTCTTATGGTTCTGGAGGCTGGGAGGCCAACATTAAGGTGTTTGCAAGTCTGATTTCTCCTGCAGCCTCCCTCCTTGGCTTGCAGATGGCCACCTTCTTGCTGTGTCCTCACATGGCCTTTCCTCCGGGTGTGTACTCCTGGCATCTCTGCCTCTTCTTAGAAGGACATCAGTTCTTTTGGATTGGGATCCTATCCTTACAGCCTCATTCAACTGTAATTATCTCTTGTAAGGTCCTATCTTCAAATACAGACTAGGGGTTAGGGCTTCATATGAATGTTAAGTAGGCACGATACTGTCATAATAGCTGTATTCCAATAAAAGTTTATTTACAAAAACAGGCAAAGGATTGGATTTGATCCATGGGCCATCATTTGCTGATCCCTGATCTAGAAGCATGGTACATATACCTTAAATATGAACTGCAATATTAAATTATTTAAAAAGCACACTGTGTAATGGTGCACCCCGAGATTACATTATAAAAATGTCTATATGCAGGTAGGCATCTGGTCTGGTGATGTTTCCTTTTGTTCACTGTGGTTATTATTAATGCTGCTATACTGGTAACAGGAAAAAGATGGAGAGGCATGGAAAAGAGGAGGAGGAGGAAGGAAATATTAGGAAAAGTCAACATTTGCTGTGTACTTCCTGTTAAGTCAGACACTGTGCTGAAAGCTTTCGAGCCACTCTCATTAACTTCACACAACTAAGTTAGGTCTCACCTCCTACCATTTCACAGATAAGAACACTGAGGCTGATCAGTTAAGTAAAACCCCCATGGTCTAACAGCTCATCTGAGACATTCAGACCCAGGTTAGTCTAACTCCAGAATCTAAAGTCTTAACCACTGCTGGTCTCAACTTCTTTGATTATATAAAATTTTTACAGTAAGAGAATAAATTTAAAAAATTATATTCATTCACAAATACTATAAATTGGATCCAAATTAGAAAAACACTTTATGTAACTACTAATACAGTACGAAAACTTTGTTTTGAGAGGTAGTAGACCAAACCATATGAAATCGATTTTATTGTAAGTCAAAAATATTCAAACATGGGCAATTTCATATAATTCAACTTAATTTTCAACTTAGAGTCAAGGTAGATCTTGGCTGTGGCCTTGGATGCCACTCAGGTGGGCCCACCTCATGAAAGCTTCTCCAAGGTAAACATCAAAGCCACAGCCTGGAGCGTCTGATCAAGCCAAACAAGCTACAAAGGTTTCCATTTACTGGGCTGCAGCACAGGAGGGTCTTCAAACGTATTTACACATTCTTTGCTAGCGATGTGCTTCATGTTTGGGTGCAAAATATTAATAGGCCAAAAAATATTTGCTTATTATTTTAGGAAATTTAGAACATGTGAAAAAGGCCAAATTTAACAGCCCCAGAGACTGAAACTCTTTATCCATGAGCCCAACTGCATATGGAGTTTAGGGAACAGCACTGCTAACTTCCTCCTTGGCCCTGCCTCTCCAGTGAGTTTGAACTCTGAGCAAAAAGGACTGCTTCTCACTGCAAGGGCCTCAGGATGGTTTGGTTCTTGGCCTCTGAGCTGAGAGGCAGGATTAATGTCATGTCTAATCATCACAGGTCTGAAATCACCACATGTCAATCACTGACAAGTTGCTAGACAGTCTTCTCCCAATTCACCAAGTGCTAAATGGTCCGGAAACTACTAACCAGTAGAAAAGCTATCAACAGAGAAACTATTAATCTGGATTCACAGGGTGGAACTTGCAGAGAAAATATTGCATGGTCTACCTGAAAGCTAAGGCCCTGGGACTAACCAGAGATCATGGTCCATCAGGGTGCTTGGAGCCCATAATTAATGCACCCTCTCACACATGTGCTTCCTGGGACCAGAAAGGATAAATCGATATAGTTTCAGTCTGACTATGGGGAGTGGGAAATAGGCAAAGATTCCTGCATTGTCCCATCATATAAAACCTTGTGGGGAATTAGAAACACCTGCTAACTGAAATGGAGCATGGGAGAGTTATATATTTCAGACAATCCCTAAAGGGTCTAGTAGCTCTATCTATGGCTCAGTATGAATGGGGCCTCCAAGAACTTCCTCCATAGCAGGCTTCTCTCCTGGCCTCCTGGATGGAAAACACGTTTAATATCATCCCAAGGCACATTGTGTATGATTAATCGTATTCCATCAGATCCTTCGTATATTAGGTCTTAGGGAAGGCAGAAAGTGAAGCAGCATGGCCAATGATTCAGATATGGCAACACAGAATGCCCCAAGCCAACTCCTTTGCAGATGTTTGACAGCTAGTGTGGGCCATGACCAACAGAGAGCCAGCATTCATCTGGTGTCTAGTCTGATTCTTTAACAAAACAATGCATTGAAAAATACTCATCCCATACATGTAAAATTATGCTGACGCACTTTCCATTGGCAAAGAGAGTAACACTCTCCTCTACCTATTTATCTTCTTCTTAAATTTTTGCAGCTAGTTTTCTCTATCTCATGTACTCTTGACACTCACCAGAGCCTGAAGCTGCCATTCCCACATGTGTCAGGGTGCAGGCATGAGAGGTGTAAGTGATCACACTTCCTGTGATTGGATTGCCTCATCACTCAAACTTCTATCACCTATTAAATGTAGAGCCCACTATTCCTCAATGCCTTGACTCACTTCTCTCTTCCTGACTTTCCTTTTCCACTGAAGCTGCTTGTCTTTTCTCTTGCTGTCGTAGATAAAGCCCATTGACCTTCTAGCATCTCCATGTACAGACCACATTCTCTTACCATCTTCATTTTCATTAAGAAGGGGGACTGGGAGGGAAATGAAATGCGAACTGAGTGCCCTGATTTATTCTTGCATCAAAACCCTTAAAAACCATACTCTTATCCTCGTACACCAACTTTTGGGGGGTTTCCATGCCTCTGCCATTCGTAGAGTTAATTTCCAAATCTGCACTTTGCCAGAAGCGCCCCTCACGGCTTTATCAAAAGACCAACTAACTGGTCCATTGATAACTCCCATATTCTCGTTGTAGCTCATTTAAGTGTGAGTTAAGTTTCCAAAACATCCCTGTATAATGGGATATGCCCATGTCTACATCCCTGGAACCTACAGACTCCTTTTTTTGGAAAAGGAGTCATTGCAGACATAACTAAGTTAAGGATCTTGAGAAGAGATAGGCTTGGATTACCCAGGTGGGCCATGAATACAATAATGCGTCCTTATAAGAAACAGAAGACATGAAGACACTCAAAGGAGAAGGTGATATAAGGACAGAGAGGCAGGGACTGGAATGATGTAGCCACAAGCCCAAGAAGCCAAAGATGCTGACAGCCACCAGAAGATGGAGTAAGCACGTATAGCGTCTCTCCAGCATCTGCAGAGGGTGTGCGGCCCTGCTGACATTTTGATCTTGAAATTCTGGCCTCCAGAACGGTGAAATAATGAACTTCTGTTGTTTTAAGCCACACAGTTTGTGACATTTTGTTACGGCAAATCTAGGAAACTAACATACCCACTCTTTAAAATACTTTTTGGAATCGAACCTTCTTCAATAATTCCAACCCAAATAAGAGAAAATCTAATGTGATTTATAATGTGATATGGAGCATGCTTTCTATAAAGAGGAATCATGTCTGACTAATTCATTCAACAAATATTTAGCCTTTCGACAAATATTTATTGAATGCGAGCTTTCTGCCAGGCCCTGTAATAGATGCTGAAAATGAATCCTTCCCCTCGGGGATCTTATGTTCTAATCTTACCAGAGCTCTTTGATGAGGGCAGGAGGTGTTTATAAACAAGCAATTAAACAAGGGACAGCTGGTGGCCCTGATGTAGTTAGATTTAAAATGTCCTGCAACAATTCTGTGCAAGATAAATATTCAAAATGGAGGTCGTTTGGCGCCAGAGCCATGTTTGGTTATAAATAAGTTAACCAGCTCAGAAAAAGGAATCAAAGAATAGACATGAACAAATTATTTTCACTGTAGGAAATTGAGTTTTGTGACCAGAACTTTTAATTGGAAACTATGTGGAATGATGAGTATGTAGTGACATCTCAAAGTTGCTGCTACTGACAAGCTGCTCCAAGTAGTGAGATACTAAGTCAATACTAATAGACCCCAGATATGAGTATAAAAATGGCCTGGGAACTTTAGTATGAGTGAGGACGAGGTAGAGCCTCTGCAGGTGGCAGGAGAGCCAGCCAAGCTCTTCTTCCTGGGGTTTTCTATTAGTTTTCTTTGCATTTGACCAGCCAGAAATGATTTACAATGTTCACTCCAATGCAGCCCACCTTCACCTCCCAAATTTACTTCTAAAATAAAGGTTGTAATTAATAAAGTAATTGGAAAAAAACAGAAAACAGAATTAAACCATTAAATAACTCTTGTAGTTGTGTTGGCACAACAGGGTTTAAGTTTGCCTCTTCATGGCCCAGAAAAGGTTCATTGAGTGAAGAATCCAGAGACTTAGAGGCTGCTGTACAAACACAGGGGAAATCAACAGTATTCTATGCAGAAATATAGAATGCACTGTGTGGGTTAGAAAAGGTTATACAGACTTGGAGGATATGGGTGATCACCACTGATTGTTCTGGGAAATCCTAGATAGGATTGAAAGGCTCCTTTGAAGTTTATTTAATGTGTGTGTGTTGCATATACATATATAAATAGCAGATGTTTAATATATATTTATTGGTTGATTATTAATTGAAAAAATACTAGAGAGCAAACAAAAGAGAAGCTCTTTCATCAAGCGGGTAGTAGATTTAAGGAACTTTTGATCATAGAGGTTATATAGACTGGCCACAGAAACAGACTCAAAAAGGGGTTTCACTGAAGTAATCTGTTTAAATTGTTGCAGGAAGAAGTTTGCAGGAGTGGGAGAAATGAGGTGTTTTCAGGGAATGGGGATGGGAAAAGATGTGGTAACCCCAACTATATTTAGCAGCTTACATTTTGGAGATTTCAATCTAAAAAATTTTTTTTAAAAAAACAACAACAAACATAAAGTTAAAGAGATCCCTGGTTTGACCTACATAGAATATATTTTTAAAGTTTTTCTTAAAACCACTATTTTTAAAAAATACATATACAAACATTCATTTTATCTTCTCAGGTTGGGACATGGAAACCAGCATATTCTGCATACTGCTCTGTATCTTGCTTATTTCTACTTGAAGCTTTTCCTGTTTTTCTGCATAAAGAATTTCTTTATTCTTTTTTAAAGCTGTATAGTATTTCACTGTATAGACAGCATAATTTGTTCAATAAACCCTAGTGATGAACGTTAGGATATGCTAAACTTTTCTTTCTTACAAACAATGTTTCATTGAATAAATACTCCTATGTGAAAATATCTATAGAATAAAAATTTCTAAAAGTAGAATTACTGAGTCAAAAAATATTTGTTAATTTTTATTAATGGTGCCAAATTGCTTTCCATAATAGTATATCCATTTATACCAATGCAATGTCATATGGAATTTCTTATGTTTCCAAATAAATATTTTACCACCCAGCCTAGCTCTAAATCTTGATATATTCATAATCCAGATGATAGCAAACCCCTGGTGATGTAGGCTCACTTCATATTTAGGCAAAATGACTTGATTCTGTAAGACACCATACATTGTATTTCTGGATATTTCTCCCCATCATTAGCATCTACTGTGTGCTCCTAAAGGGAGGTGTCATTTCCCTTGACCTTGCTTGATAAAATTCCCAGCAGAGATCCAGGCATGTGTGGTGCTTGAGAAATGTTATTTGATGTTGATGATAATGATAAATGGCATTTTAATTTACTAAAAGAGCAATTCGAGTTTCAGAAATCTTAGAGTCTCACTTGAAATAATACACAACAACAACCTACTCTCACTATCCTTTTCATGGGAAGCTAATAGAAATACTTTTAATATAACAGTTGTGTTTAAATAGCATTAACTTGATATTAGTTATATATTTTTATAACCCTCAATTTCCACTGGTTCCTGAGGAAGGAAAACAGATTTGCATTTGATAAAATATTTCATCCTCTATTTCCTTTGCTCTTTCTGAAACACAAAGTATATTAATAAAACACAAACTGTCTGTTAAAAATAAGAATGAATGGGGTACCACAAAGTGATTTATCTCTATCACTTGAGGAGCTAATACATCATGCACAGTTATAATGGCAGCCACAGATACCAAGATAATATCATGTGAGATGGTTTTTGACGTGTACGGCAATCACTGGGAGCCTTTAAGTGAAATTTTATATCGGATCCTAATAATTTATATAATCATGAAAACATTTTATCTAAGTTCTCATGGCTAAAAATCTGGGCTGCAGAGCAGGCTGATTATGCATTTCAAACTCTCCTTTCTGGAAGCTTGCCTAGTTGTCAAAGGCAATGCAGGTCACATACTCACACACGTTGTAAACACATATAACTGTGTGTAGAACAAACTGCTGAAAATTGAGAGAAATCTAAAATTATAATACTTACATGTGTGGAAATGAATGTAGATATCCAACTTAAGCAACCACCAGTAAAAGCAAAATCAGAATAAGGGATTTTAGTTTTGAAGAATGTGTGGCTTATTAACCTTCCCTCGGCCCAGAAGGTATACAGAAAGATCCTGGGCTACAGCAGGGTAGTCTGTAGAGATTTCTTTATGTGCCTTTTTCAAACAGTCTAAACTGAATGAAAGAGATAAGCTAAATGTGGCTCAGAATATCTCTGACAGAAGCAAGAAAGAAGAGAGAGGTTGGAAAAGGTACACACAGGAGAGACGCTACAATAGGGAAAAAGCAAAGTGATAGGTAGGAAATGTAGTGTTAGGGGAAAAGAAAAAAAGAAAAGATGTTAAGGAAATACCATAGGCTGCAGGGTAGAAAGTATAGCATATAAATATTAAGAACTAAGACTTTAACTTTAAAAGATATTTTAAAAGAGGGACAATCTAAACACATGGGCACCTAGATGAAATCCTAAATCCCATGGGATTACATGAACAATTAAGGCAAAATTAAGACGAGATTCAAAGAAAAGAATTGAAACTTTGTAGAATCATCAGTTGAAAAAAAAATGATCAGCCTCCTATCTATTCTTTTTTCTTACTTAAATGAAATTGAGAGGGTGACTTGTGAGAAGTCATTATTTTATGTAGTTCTTCTGATAATGGAGCTCAGATGACTTGAAATAAATTAATTGTAAGGAGCAAAAAGGTGGGGGGTTGATAGTTTTCAATTATCTTGCCCTGAGCCGAAGAAGGTGCTCAACAATGGGCTGTCAGTCAGGGTCCCGGCAGGAAGTAGATGGATCACACAAACATAGGAAAGGGAGGAAAGTTGAGTAAAGAAATATTTACAAAGGCATGGGAGGATTAAGGTAAGGGCACAGAGAAGAGTAAAGCACTCTAGGGCTGCCCATAGCAGGGAGATGGTCCCACATCTCAGCATCAGAGAGCATAGTTACCTGAGTCTGACAGTAAGAGCCATGACTTCCATCAAAGAAAATAACAACTCTCAAATTTAGCCGTACAGAAGGGAGGAAGGGGACTCATGACCTGAAGTCACTGTCTTCCTTCCCTCTAATGTCCTGCCTGTTTTTCCCATTGGACAAAAGAAGCAAGGCCGATGTACAAGGGGGGTCATAGGTATAAGTCCATAAATGCCACATCCACAGGGCAAAGAGCAAGGTACAGGAGGTTGAAAGGAACTAAACAGACACATTGAAAATAGCCAGCCTAGTGGGCAAACTTTTGCAGAAATATGTTGAAGATCAAAGCTCTTGTCCTGGAATTGGTTACATCATTATGGAGTTAGTCAAACTGCTTAAGAGCAAATTTGACAATTGAGGATGCTTCATTAACTCTGTTCTCTGAGACTCCATATGAGGTACTACAGCTTCTTTGATCCTGTTGGTCACAGTTGGCCAATAAGAAGGACAGTGGCATGGGCCCTACATCTATATCTGTCACGGAGCACTCAGCTTTACTGGTCCTCATACCCGCAGGTAAAACCTTCAGCATTAATGAAATTTTGGCAATATTTCCCTACAGAAAGTTGGAGAGAGAGAATGTGGATAAATAGATTTAAATATATTGCTATTGTACTCCTAGTAAAACATAAACTTGAAGCTTAATTCTTGATAAAGGTGACATTGTAGAATCAACTCTGAGAATAATTTTAAAATTGCAACACACAGGATTGAAAAATGTTGAGGATTTCCCCAAATTACATTAAGTAATTACTAAGATTGGCATGTGTATTTATGAAATGTGACTGAAAACTTAGAAGGTGAAGTTTGAAGATTTGTTTCTATCTCTTAAATCTAACTGGCCAGATCTTCCCTGATCTTATAGCAGCGTTTGATTCCTCCTTCTTGATGTCTTTTTTTTTTCTTGATTCCATAACATCATGCCTTCTGGTATGACATGACACTTTCTGCTGGCTTCTCTCTCATGACCTATAGCCCACACTTAGGACCCATCTTCATGACCAAGTACTGCTGGAAAAGGTCGTTGCAATCACAGACCTCACAAACAGGGTTCCCAGATACGGCTGTACAGGTTGTGGACTAATGTACGTGGTGAACTTACCATCTTTCCACATTTTATGAGGAGGCTCAGCTGTATTTCTGTGCTTCCAGTAAGAATTCTCCCCATCCCTGCAGTTGTCAATTTATAGCTTACTTCTGGAGAAGGTGACAGCCTAAAAACATACGATTTGGCTAAAATTCATATCTGACTGAATAGTATGTTGCTTGACTCATTTACTTTTCCATGCATGTACCTGGTGGCAAAAATAATTTCATCCCTTCAAATCTTGTTGTTCACTTAGGAATGTCACAGAGAATCTGAGGTGTATGTTCTGGGAGCTAAATTTGCAAGCTCAAAATTAACAAATAACAGACAGAGTTGTAATCAGATGGCTGACTCAAGGTACTCAGAACTCTCCTCCTCCACAAAGAAGAACCAAAACAACAAATATTAATAGCTAACCACACATAGAGCTGGCTGTCTAAGGGAGAACACTGGATTTAGCTAACATGGCAAAATCCCTCAGAGGCAGGGAAACTCAGGATGGCTGCACAGAGAGGGAAATTAAGCTTCCCACTGGGATCAGCTCAGAGCCAAGAGGGGCTCCCAGTCGTGGGAGGAAAGGCGAACAGGAAATCCCCAGCATCCCACATTCCCACCACAGACTCCCGAAAGCCCGGCTACAGGAGAACCCACAGCCCTCACAGAATATTCCATTCAACAGCTGCAGAACAAATACTCTTCTCAACAGCACATGGACACTATTTCAGGATAGACAATATATTACAACACAAAACAAGTTTCAACAAATATTTAAAAAGCAAAATTAGATCAGGTAATTTTTCAGACCATAGTTTAACTATAAGTCAGTAACAAGAGAAACTTTGGAAATTGTACAGATAAGTGAAAATTAAAAAACATGTTCCTGAAGGACCAATGGGTCAAATAAGAAATTGAGAAGGAAATCAACAAATTTCTTGAAGGAAATGAAAGTGGAAACTCAGCATACCAAGACCTGTGAGGTACAAAAGAGCAGTGCGAAGAAGGAAGTTTATAGCAACAAATGCCTACATCAAAAAAATAGAAAGTTCTCAAGTAAGCAACCTAATGGTGCACCTCAAGGAACTGGAAAAGTAAGAACAAACCAAACTCCAAATTAGTCTAAGAAAAGAAATAATAAAATCAGAGCAAAAATAAAAAGTGAAATAAAACTTAAAGATACAAAAGATCAACAAAATGAAAAGTTGTTTTTTGAAAAGATAAACAAAATTGACAAACCATTAGCTAAACTAAGAAAAAAAGAAAGAAGATTCAAATAAATAAAAATAGAAACAAAAAAGGAGACATTACAACCGATAACACAGAAATATAAAAGATCACTAGAGACTATTACAACTATAGGCCAACATATTGGAAAACTTAGAAGAAATAAATTTCTGAACACACATAACCTATCAAGATTGAACCAGGAAGATATAGAAAACTTGAATAGATCAATAACAAGTAACAAAATTAAAATTAAATAAGTTATAAAAAGTTTCCCAACAAAGAAAAGCACAGTCTCAGATGGCTTCACTGCTGAGTTCTACCCAGAAATTAACACCAATTTTTCTCAAAAAGAAAAAAGCTGCAGACATTACACTACCTGACTTCAAAATATACTACAAAGATAGAGTAACCAAAACAGGATGGCAATACTGTCAAAACAGATGCTTAGACCAATGAAACAGAATAGAGAACCTAGAAATAAATTCATGTATTTACAGCCAACTAATATTTGACAAAGGTGCCAAGAACATACATTGGAAAAAGGACACCCTTTCTAGTAAATGGTGCTGGGAAAACTGGGTATGCATATGCAAGAGAATGAAACTGTACTATCTCTTACCATGCACAAAAATCAGCTCAAATGGATTAAAGACTTAACTGTAAGACACAAAACTATAAGATTAGAAAAAATAGGGGAAATGCATGAGAACATTGATCTAAGCAACAATTTTATGACTAAGACCTCAAAAGCACAGGTTCCAAAGCAAAAAGAGACAAATGGAATTATATCAAAATAAAGCTTACGAAAGCAAAGGAAACAATCTCCGGAGTGAACAGACGACCTATAGGATGGGAGGAAATATTGCCCAGCCTGGGCAACATAGAGAGAGATCCCTCTGTTAAACAACAACAAAAACAAGTATTAAAGGATAAAGAGAGGCACAAATGGTGAGTGTAAAGGAGATCCATTGGATTCATGGTGCTGAGTCAGGCCTCAGAGAGAAAGTATAGCATGGATGGAGTATGAAAAACTACATAGCATTTGACTACATTAAAAAGAAGTGACAAAAGCAATTCTAATAAATAGATATCGAATCTATGTATATGTGTGAAAAAGAGAATGAAAATATTTTGATTCTGGTTATCATCACAACCTTATGGTAATAAACAAGTTAGAAAAATTCTTCAAGTCCCTGAAGAACTCCATACATATCAACCCCTCATTTTATCTATTGCAGAACCTAACACAGTGCCTGACACATAGCAGATTTTCAGTAAAGATCTACTGACTTAATACCTCTCTGTTTCTTCTCTGTGACACTTATAGGAGTAATATATTGTTTTGTCACTAAACTAATTACTTACTGGCTACATCACTAAGAAGTGTAAGAGCTGAGAAAATAAACAACATTAATTGGAAAAACAAGAATTATTTGATTAGGTGAGTATTTTTTAAATAGAAATTTACATTAAATTCTAAGTTCTGATTTGAATAAATTATATTTTGCTTTGTTTTGTTTTGTTTTGTTTTGTTTTATAGCAGCTGCAGACTTTCTATGAGACCTCCAGTCTCCTGAATCTTATTTTTCAAGGCCGATCAGTGCACAGATATTTCTAAGCAACCATTGTAGGATCTGCACTGTGGGCAAAGAGAAGGAAGGGCTGGGGTGGGGGGTATGTGGAGTTGAACACGTAAAAAGGTGGGAAGGGGTCTCTGTCTTTGGGCTTTATAGCCCTCTTAGGGGAGAGGGCAAAGTCACACTGCACACATGCAGAAAGATTCCAGACACTGAATCCACTAGTGCTAAGTGGGATGAGGCGAGCTATCTGTCCTAAAGGAATTTAGATAACAAAGAAGTAAATAGCAGTCAGAGAAACTGGGGAAGGTTTTGTGGAGAAAATGTGACCTAATTTTGGTAGGAGGATTATGAAGGATTTGGATAATTAGAAAGCACATTGAAGACTTCTCAGCTTGGAGGCAAAACACACTCAAAGGCAGAGGGGCTGGAGTGAGAATAGCATGTGAAGGACAGAAAGGCAGCTTGCTGCATGGAGTGGAGGCCACGACAGAGCAGGAATCCCACAGTGACTGTGGAGTTGAATAATTTTCTTAATGAACTCATGCCACTTCATTTGTCCAGCCAAATGATGGTAGAATTCTACAGGGAAATACCTCTTTGTCTTCATTTCCCTATGTGTCCATTGAATGAAAGAATAAATAAATGGTTGCTGTCTTCTTCAAGTTAGTCATCAAAAGAGGCTAAATATGTGTGTGTATGTGTGTGTGTATGTGTATATGTGTATGTGTGTATGTATTTATCCTAAATATGCTACTATTGCTCGAAACATTCTGAAACCTTTTTCTCTGTGATCATATTCTTCTAAATATTCTCAAAGGTGTCCCTTTTAGTTTTTGAGGATGGACTCTGACATTGGTAAAAAGTCCAAGTCATCCATAGTTGAATGTAATAAAGAGCAGATGTTCTGGATAATGTATGTTCGAATAATCAAAAGCAACAGTAACAAAATGAGGTGAGTCTTCTTATATGGTTTAGAAATGGCTTAGAAATGTGTTACATTAACTATACCACTCAGAGAAAGACCAAAGAACATGATGAGGCATTTCTCAGTCTCACTTATCAAATCCATACCATATTAGTGGCCATTCCCTATCAACAGACTCTTAAACATAGCAGTGCCCTTGTTTAGATAGCTTTGTATTTGAATTCACTTAATCGAAACAACAAATACAAAATCTGGACCAGAAAATTAAGTTTCTGAGTTCTAATTAGAAGATATGATGTGGGGAAACTTAATTAAGTTTCTATATTTCGATTTACGCAACAAATCTGCAAACCAAATAGTTCTGTTCCCCACCTACATATTAGATTTTTTCAGTTGAAAGAAAGTCCAAATATAAAGTTTTCCATCTTCTACTTACAGTTTGTACTATTTTAAGGTTTGTGGTAATTCATTCTTGTGTGGTCAAATGCTATTCTCATTGGAAGGTGTCTATGTTTTTAATTTTACCTTTTTTCCTGGACTGGGGCACTAGGGTATAAAAAATAATGGAAACTTTGTTGAAGTCTTTTTAATTTAAATTCCAACTATTTAAGAAATATTCACTTTATGTTAACATGTGTTTGATGCAGTTAGTGGTTACATAATACTATTATTTTCTGGGTTTTGATGTATATTTGGAATATTTGGCAATTGTAAATAAAATTATTGGATATATTTCAATAAAAAATACATTTGAAATCCCTAAGTAAAGGATGGACAACAACTTCTGCAGAAAAAAAAAAGAAAAGGAAATAAAGAAAGAGAGAAAGAGAAAAAACACACAAACTAAGGAATCTTTGCACTATGTGACTAATACTTAAAGAATCATTTGTAAAAAAGACCTATCAATGGAAGGAGATAAATATATAAACTATATGATATGTTGATTCACCTGGTCACAAAATTCTCAACCATTTGTTGGTGAAAATAAAATTAAGTCCACTTAAGAATAAGCAAAAGGGCTCTAACTGAAATTTTTGGACTCTCTCTCTCCTCTGGAAGAACCCATCTATGCAAATTCATGCTGCTTAAAAAAATAATAAATAATATCCAAATTCACTAAAGAATACAAGCATGTTCTCTCAGATATTAAGAAGCTGCATTCAGATGGCTGTTGAACCTGTTTGGATCCTTTCACTAGGAAACCGATTTCCTTATTTACCTATGCCAATATTTTTTCTAGTCATTTGTCATTTACATAACACTGAGCAACCAGTCTTGAGAATGTCCTGAACAACAAAAAAGCCTCTATAATAATTTTTGACACAGGGGACTTCATGGCGAAGTCCGTATATTCATCAGCGGCAGATTCATTGCACTTTCTGTTTAGCTAGCCGTTTCCTAGTGGAACAGTGATGTTTTATTTGGCTAGCAATAGCTACTGGAACAGGAGAGCAGTTGTATTCATGAAGCCAACTATTGGAAAGAATTTTCTTGCTTATTTTTTTCCTCTGTGTGTGTGTGTGTGTGTGTGTGTGTTTGTGCTTGTACATGTGTGTGTTTTTATTCAAGATCTTGGGTGCAAAAACCTTATTTATTTGTGAGCAATTTAAAAATGTGTCTGTACGTGGTTTTTATTTATGATTCTTCTACAGGTATTTTTCTTAATTTTTTAAAAAAATTACCAGACATATTATAAACTATTTGGTTAACAGTTCCTACCACATCAAATTTGTATCACTATTGCTATTTGTAACCTGAGACTTCTTCCACCACCACATCCTTAAACAAAATAAAATGGATCATCATTTTTTAAAGACAAAAATAGATAATGTGGGAGGGAGAATTTAGTTAAAATAACAACACAATTGCTCTAATATAAAATTTTATTTATTAAAATACATCAGGTTATAGTCTTGGTCCTAACAGAGAATAAATAGTCTGTTTTCACGTTTTATATTTTTAGATCATCTCACCAGTTATAGTAATATAAAATACAAGTTAGCATTTTATTCATAGTGTGCCTTTAACAGATGAATCTTACAAGCAAACATTAACTTCTGGCCTTTGAAATCACTTTCTCTTTCCTTGACTCACACTCTTGTCTCTTAAGCTATATTTAATTATCTCCATAGAAGAGAAAATGATTGTAATAAAAGGGAACCATTCTATCCTTTGATATTTGATTCGTTTTTCTCCTCTCATTCAGAAAAGATGCAATATTTGGAGTAATATGGTATATGAAACGATCTCTCATAATTTTGCTCCCTTTTTAAGTGCATGTGGAGATTAATATGCTTTGATTTATTTTGACAAGGGATGGTAAAGGTTTTTTTTTTGAGAACAATAGTCTGCCAGAAATATTTTAAGAGCCTTTTGCTATACTAGAAGGATAAACCATGTCAGGTGTTTCATGGGATTGAAAGATGATCCCCAATCCCTTTTTTACTCTTGTTTATCCTAATGTTTTTGAATAATCCTTAAGATAATCAAGAAGTTATTAACTCTGCTGTTAAATACAGTGCACGAGAGTCACATTCAAATATAAAAGCTACTTTAAAAGAACCACAAGGCAGAAAGTGACCTTGGATTGCATTTAATCCAAGTCAGAGAACATATAAACTCTGCCAGAATAGTTTAACCTCATTCTTAAGATCTTGAGGAAATAAAATTATTCAGTTTCTGAGAAACTTACTCAAATGTGTCACACCTTCCCTCAGGGGGGCAAGATTTCCAAATTAAAACACTAAAATTGAATGTTTTTCAGTGATAATCTCATTAACAATATTTTGACATAGATGTAACTAGCTGGAAACTGAGGCATGTGGGTCTTCAGTTCTCTGACCATGTCACTGAGGCCAAAGTAACACATTTCCAGTCCTGATATACTTTCATGAATAGGACACTAGTAGGGATACAGACAGAAAGCTCCTTTACAAGTTATCCAAGTGAATTACCAACTTACTAAGTGTGTCATTCATATTAAAATCCGTTTATTACTTTGAGAGGCAGTCATCATATTATCATGGCCAGCTATTTACAGTGCTTATATTTTTCATACAAAGCATATACCGAAAGCTATACATATCACTTAGTGGTAAAAAACTAGTCTGATATTTTAACAAACTGTATTGTACATGTCAGATTAACTTGACATAGTTGCTAAAAACAAATATTTTTCATAGGAAGTGACTAAGAAGCTTTCTCAAGAAGTCATACAGATTCTTTTTTTTTTTTTAATTATTATTTTTTTTTTATTTCGGCATATTATGGGGGTACAGATTTTAAGGTTTCAATAACTGCCCTTTCCCCCCCTCCCCCCACTAGTCTGAGTCTCCAGCATGACCATCCCCCAGACGGTGCACTTCT
>VSMD01106571.1:0-22622 GCA_008750895.1 Mirza zaza
TCCCAAGTAGCTGGGACTACAGGCATGCGCCACCATGCCCGGCTAATTTTTTCTATATATTTTTAGTTGTCCAGCCAATTTCTTTCTATTTTTAGTAGAGACAGGGTCTCACTCTTGCTCAGGTTGGTCTTGAACTCCTCACCTAGAGTGATCCTCCCACCTCAGCCTCCTAAGAGTGCTAAGATTATAGGCATGAGTCACCGCACCCAGCCACAACTTTTTGTTTTTATTGGCATGAATAATTACCTCATTTTTCTGTTTAGTTTTCTGTCAACATATTGTTAATTTTTTTCCAAATGCTTTAAAAGCTCTGTGAAGCATTTATCAATATTCTTCCTATGCTCAAAAGCTTCAGTTCAAGTTTTTCCCTGAAGACCTTTGTCTAGGAGTCCATCATCCCCTGTTTCTTAGCTGTCCTGTCTTTGTTTTTTCTTGGTTCACATCCTAATTTGGCTAGAGCGCAACCTCCATTAGCTTCCTAAGGAAGGGTGCCTAGGAGGTAAATTTTTAGAATCTTTGGATATCTATAAATGTCTTTTTTCTGTCCTAACATATGACTGAAAGGTTTTCTAGATTTAAAATTCTGAGTGTGAACCTTTATAAATTTGCCTTTATAAATTTGAAGACATTGTTTCATTGTCATCTGGCTGCCAATGTTATGTAAGTCTAAATGCTACTTTTTTAAGTCCTGATCCTTTGTAGATAATTCCCCCCCCCCTTTTTTTTCTCTAGAAGTCTTTAGGGAACCTATCTTTATCCCTGAAACTTCATGACCATGTGGGCTTTTTTTTTTCATTCATTGTGGTGGGTACTTTCTAGGAAACTAATGCCTTCTGGAAACTACTGGTAATACTTTCAGATGTGGGAAATTATCCTGTATTATTTCTTTGATTACTCCCTCCCTCTCATTTTCTATGTTCTCTCTATGACTCCTGTTATTTGGATTTTGGACTTCATGGATTGCTCCTATAATCTTCTACTCATTTCTCTTTCCTATTTCTTATCTCTTTGAATTTTTTTCTACTTTTTGTGAAATTTTCTTGCCCTAAAGGCCAATACATTTACTGAATTTTTTTCTACCATCCTATCTTTAATTTTCAAAAGCTTTTTCTTGTTTTCCAATTGCTCCTTTTGTATAGCATCTGTTCTTTTTTTGGTAATGTAACATTTATCTATCTATATATCTATTTGCTTTTTTTCCTGTTCTTTGAGTTGTCTGTTTCCTTCAGGATTTTTGTTTGGGACCTTGTCTTTTATAATGGAGGCTCTGATCAAATAGCTGGTGATATTGGCTGGCTGTTTGCATTTAAGAGTGAGGCCTTAAAATATTAATTGGCATTTCAGCCTTAGTGGGTTTACTGATTCTGGATTCTTACTGGTGATTGTGTATGTGTGATGGGGGCAGGTGTCCCCCATACCTCTGTCTCTTGAGTTCTTTACTCTGGGGCTATTCAGTTTCTCCAGAGAATTTTCTGCAAATCTCCTGCCTCTCGGTTGGCCTTATGGAAACAGGTGTAGAAAAGTGGCCATTAAGAGTGCAGATTTAAGGCTGGGTGTAGTGGCTCACGCCTGTAACTCTAGCACTCTGGGAAGCCAAGGTGGACGGATTGCTTGAGGTCAGGAGTTCAAAACCAGCCTGAGCAAGAGCAAGACCCCGTCTCTACTATAAATAGAAAGAAATTAATTGGCCAACTAATATATATAGAAAAAATTAGCTGAGCATGGTGGCGCATGCCTGTAGTCCCAGCTACTCGGGAGGCTGAGGCAGAAGGATCACTTGAGCCCAGGAGTGTGAGGTTGCTGTGAGCTAGGCTGATGCCACGGCACTCACTGTAGCCTGGGCAACAAAGTGAGACTCTGCCTCAAAAAAAAAAAAAAGAATGCATATTTAGGCCAGGCATGGTGGCTCACACCTGTAATGCTAGCACTCTGGGCAGCCGAGGTGGAAAGATCACTTGAGCTCAGGAGTTCAAGACCAGTCTGAGCAAGAGCAAGACCCCATCTCTACTAAAAATGGAAAAATTAGCCAGGTCTCGTGGTGTGCACCTGTAGTCCCAGCTACTTGGGAGGCTGAGGCAGGAGGATCTCTCAAGCCCAGGAGTTTGAGGTTGCTGTGAGCTAGGCTGATGCCATGGCAGTCTAGCCAGGGCAACAGAGTGAGACTCTGTCTCAAAAAAAAGGAATGCAGATTTACATAGCATGTTCCTGCTTCCGTCCCTCTGCTACTACCACTGTGCCTGGTATCTCCAGGTTCAGAGCTTTTATGGGTTCATGTCCTCCCAAGAAAAAATCCCAAGTCTTCTGGTAGAGAAAGATAGAAGTTTTTGGTAGAATGAGGATGTTTACCAGTTTTGTGTCCTGATGTTTAACCAAACCCTGATTTTAGCCATGTACCTTACCCCATCTCTGCCTCTTATAGTATCTTGCATCTTTAGGAGTGAGCCTTTCCAGGGTTGTGTGAAGCAGATAAGCTTTGTGTCTCATCATTTTCCCATCTGTGGTCACTCTGCATGTAGCTTCCTTCACCTTGCTAAGCCAGTTGTCACTCCGATCTGCTTTCTGTCTTCTAAGACTTTATTGAGTTTGCTCTTCTATTGTTGCCTTTTCTCCCATTATCTTTGTTCTTTCTTTCATTTATTAGTTTAACAATTACTGTTGCACCCCTGCAAGTACTAGGCACTATTCTAGATGCTTAGGATACAATAATGAAAATACCCCTTCTCTTATGGAACTTAAATTTTACTTGGGGAGAGGATTTTTTTTTAAAAATAAACATACTAAATAAGTAAATTATGTGATATGTTAGAAAGTGATAAGTGCCATGGGAAAAATACAGTGGAGCAAGGAGAATAAGAAGTTCTGGGGCTGGGGAAAGTGTGGGTTGTAGTTTTAAATAGGGTCAAGGTAGTCATCATTGAGAAAATGATATTTGAATAAAGCAGTGATTCTCAACTGAGGGCAGTTTTATCCTCGAGGGAACATTTGGCAATGTCTGGAGACATTTTAGGTTGTCACCACTGGGGTGTGGTTGGGTGATGCTATTGGTGTCTAGTGCGTAGTGAGGCCAGGGTTGTTATTAAACATCCTGCAGTGGCTTGGCATGGTGGCACATGCCTGTAGTCCCAGCTCCTAGGGAGGCTGAGACAGGAGGATCTCTTGAGCTCAGGAGTTTGAGGCTGTAGTGTGCTATGATTGCACCTGTGAATAGCTACTGCACTCTAGCCTGGGCAACATAGCGAGGACCTGTCTCAGAAAAAAAAAAAAAAAAAAAACCCACCACCATGCAACATCCTACAATACATGGGGCAGCTCCCCACAACAAAGAATTATGTGCATCAAAATGTCACTAGTGCTGAGGTTGAGAAACCTTGGAATAAAGACTTAAAGAAAGTGAGAGTGTTAGCCATGCAGAGGTCTGAGGAAAGAACATTCTGGACAAGAAGAACAGCCATTGCAAAGACCCCAAGATGAGAGTGTGGCTGGCTTTTTGGAAGAACTGACAGTAGGCCCTGATGAATGAGGGGAAGAGGTGAGAATTAATGAGGGCCAGATCATGTAGTGCTTTGGGGTCATTGTTAGAACTTTGGCTTTTATTTTGAATGAAATGGGGAGCCATTGGAGGTTTTGATTAAGGGGAGGAAGGCCCTGACATGATATGATTTAGGTTTTTTTTTTTTTTTTTTTTGAGACAGAGTTTCACTTTATTGCCCAGGCTAGAGTGAGTGCCGTGGCGTCAGCCTAGCTCACAGCAACCTCAAACTCCTGGGCTCAAGCAATCCTGCTGCCTCAGCCTCCCAAGTAGCTGGGACTACAGGCATGTGCCACCATGCCCGGCTAATTTTTCCTATATATATTAGTTGGCCAATTAATTTCTTTCTATTTATAGTAGAGATGGGGTCTCGCTCTTGCTCAGGCTGGTCTCGAACTTCTGAGCTCAAATGATCCGCCCACCTCGGCCTCCCAGAGAGCTAGGATTACAGGCTTGACCCACCGCGCCCGGCCTGATTTAGGTTTTTAACAAGATCACTCTGGTTGCTGTGTTGAGAATGGATTATGGGGTGGGAGGAGGCTTTTGCTGTTGCAGTAACCTAAGTGAGAGATGACATAGACCAGTGTTAGCAGTGGAGAGAGATATACCTTGCAGATAGAACAACAGGATTTCTTGATGGATCGAATGAAAGGTATTAAGAGAAAGAGAGGAGTAAAAAATGGCTCTAGGTGTTTGAGTAGAGCAAGTGGAAGGATGGAGTTACTATCAACGGAGGTGGGAAAGACTGTGGTAGAGCAGATTTGAGTAGGAGAGATTTGTAGTTCTATTTTGAACATGTTGCATTTGAGATGCCTGTTGGACATCTGAGTGGTTAAGTAGGTAGCTGGATATATTAGTCTGGGTTCAAGAAAGAGAAATCCAAGAGTTGTTAACATGTAGATGTTATTTAAAATAAGGAGACTGGGCAGAGATCACCAAGAGAGTGAGAGTAGATAGAAAAGAGAAAAGGAACAGTGACTGAGCCCTGGGGCATTCCCATTTTAAGAAGTTTGGGAGAAGAGGAAGAACCAGTAAAAGAGACTGAGAGGAACAGCCAGTGAGGTGTAGGAAACAGGAGAGTGTGGTGTCCTGGGAGCCAAGGAAAGAAAGTGAACCAACGAGGGATGGCTCATCATCTGTGTCCGATGCTGCTGTTAGGTCGAGGAAGGGAGGACTGAGAATTGACCATTGAACTTCATAACAAGGTTGGGAATGACCTTAATGTGAAATGTTTGGGTGGAGTAGTGGGGACCTGATTCAAGTGGGTGAATAGGAGAAGAATGGGAGGCAGTGAATAGGTACAGTTCTTTTTTTTTTTTTTTGAGACAGACTCTCACTCTGTCGCCCAGGCTAGAGTGAGTGCCATGTGATCAGCCTAGCTCACAGAAACCTCAAACTCCTGGGCTCAAGCGATCCTCCTGCCTCAGCCTCCCGTGTAGCTGGGACTACAGGCATGCGCCACCATGCCCGGCTAATTTTTTCTGTATATTTTTAGTTGTCCAATTAACTTCTTTCTATATTTGGTAGAGACAGGGGTCTCGCTCTTGCTCAGGCTGGTCTCGAACTCCTGAGCTCAAACGATCCACCCGCCTCAGCCTCCCAGAGTGCTAGGATTACAGGCGTGAGCCACCGCCCCCGGCTGGTACAGTTCTTGCAAGGAGTTTTGCTCCAAAGAGGAGCAGAGAAATGGAGCAGTAACTAGTAGGGAATGTGGGGTTGAGAAGGTTCCTTTTTATTATTTCTTCTTAAAATGAGACAGTAAGAACATGCTTGTATATTGATGAGAATGATCCAGTACTGGGGGAGGGAAGTTAAGAGGAGAGAGAGAAGGGAGAATTGTTGGGAAGGATGAGCTTAGGTAAATAAGCTCATGCTTTTTAAATTTTATTTTATTTTAGTAGGGTTTTTAGGAGGAATATTCTGGTATTTTAACTAGAAAGTCCCTTCAACCTTAGGCATTCCCATATAAGCTATTAGGAGTTTCAGTCTCCATTTTACAATAAAGAAACCAAGGTCCTGGAAGCCATATTTCATATTTATTTACCCATTATCTTCCAAGTCAGGCTCACCTGTTTAATTATCATCCTTCCCGGACCTCTGTTAAATTTGAATCTTGCTTCCAAGAAGCATTTCTTTCTAACCAGCCCGTAAACAACAGTGGAACCAGTCTTTCTTTAAATCACAAACCTTAAAATTTGAAAACTAGCCGGGTGCGATGGCTCACAGCTGTAATCCCAGCAATTTGGGAGGCTGAGGTGGGAGAATCGCATGAGCCCAGGAGTTTGATATCATCCTAGCCAATATACTGAGACCCTCTCTCTACAAAAAAATTTTAAAAATCAGCCAGATGTGATGGTACACGCCTGAAGTCCTAGCTACTCAGGAGAATGTGGCAGGAGGATTGCTTGACCTCAGGAATTTGAGGTTACGGTGAGCTATGATTGCACCATTGCACTCCAGCCTGGGTGACAGAGTGAGACCCTGTCCCCCGCAAAAAAATTTTTTTGAAAACTATGTTCAGTATAAATCAAGTATATCTTATATTGCATTTATATGAAATTACAGTGAAAGTGATCAAGTGCAGGCTTAATTGATTTAACCCTGTCAGGTAGCATTGTTTTTTGGTATAACTCCTCCTTCCCTGCATAATTTGGGTTTTTTAAAAAAATATGGTGGACCTAGACTGCATGCATTATGAAAACAAAAGGACCTAGTAAATCAAACAGTGTGTCCTGTTGTGGTAGCAACTGGCTTTTGTTTGAAAAGTCTGGCTTTGAGGATTTTTGAGATCCCCAAAACTAAATCAGGATTGCATTTGACTTTTATTCACCAGGAAGAAATGGAGGATCTGACTAAGGTATAATGTAGTTGGCACCTGGTTACAGGAAGAAATATAGAAATGATAGGCTAACATTAGGAAATTATAAGTAAGAATGGAATCATGGCAGCTTAGTAATACATTAAGAATTGCTACCAGAGGAATTCACAGAAATGGAAGATTATTATATTCTGTACTGTATATAGAATAAACTGAGATTCCATATATGAATACTTTTCCTGTTCATTCATTCATACCTTCTTTTAATAATATTTCTTGCATGTAGTATGTGCCAGACCAATGATACAATTCCAAGCCTTCATGGAGCTTACAGTTTGGAATCTTATTCAATGGATAGTATCCTCTGGAAGGTCACAGGGCAGGGACCATGTTTTTTTTTTATTTTTTATTTTTTATTTTGAGACAGAGTCTCGCTTTGATGCCCAGGCTAGAGTGAGTGCCATGGTGTCAGCCTAGCTCACAGCAACCTCAAACTCCTGGGCTCAAGCGATCCTGCTGCCTCAGCCTCCTGTGTAGCTGAGACTACAGGCATGCGCCACCATGCCCGGCTAATTTTTTCTATGTATATTAGTTGGCCAATTAATTTCTTTCTATTGATAGTAGAGATGGGGTCTCGCTCTTGCTCAGGCTGGTTTCGAACTCCTGACCTCTAGCAATCCTCCCGCCTCGGCCTCCCAGAGTGCTAGGATTACAGGTGTGAGCCACCGCGCCTGGCCAGGGACCATGTTTTTTATACCACTGTATTAGTCTGCTAGGGCTGCCATAACGAAATACCACAGACTGGGTAGCTTAAACAACAGATATTTATTTCCTCATTGGAGGCTAGAAGTCTAAGATTAGGGTCGTGGCAGGTTTGGTTTCTTCTCAGGCCTCTCTCCTTGGCTTACAGATGGATACTTTCTTTCTGTGTCCTCATACTGTGGTCTTTTCTCTTTGTATACCCATCCCTGTTGTCTCTCTCTGTGTCGAAATTTCCTCCTATGACACCAGTCAGGTTGGATTAAGGCCCACCTTAACGTTCTCTTTTTTAACTTAATCACTTCTTGAGAAGGCTTATCTCCAAATATGGTCATATTCTGAGGTACTAGGGGTTAAGGCTTAAATATATGGATTTGGGGAGGTTACAATATAGCTCAAAACAGTCACCTAGCATGAATAATCAGCTGTGGAACATATTAGTTGTTTTCCCAGTGTAATAATATTATTTTCTTCCTAGTACTATGAAACATTCCTTCGACAGTCTCCACTGGAACCCTGCCTTCTGTTTCATGAAGGTGGATACTGGCGTGAACTCACAGTTCGCACCAATAGCCAAGGGCACACGATGGCTATCATCACTTTCCATCCCCAGGAATTAAGTCAGGTGAGCCTCACAGGATGATAGGGGCAACTACTGTAGCAACCCTAACTGTTACTATGCTGCTGTTCATTTTTGGAAGTTTCAGGACATATAGTAGGAACTACATATCCACAGAATATTTATGTCGATTGTGGAGAGGGGTTGGAGATGAGGAGGGGAAGATGGCAAGGATAATATTTAACCATAATTCTGGCATAATCAAACCACAGAGACTATGGCTAGTTACCAAATTAATTGTCATGTGAGGACTCCCAAGTATTTTCACGAGAACTTTGTTCATGGTATTAGGTACTCTACTGAATCCAAAAGCCAATTCAATAGAGACTAGAATGTCAAAAATTCATAACCCAAGTAATACTTTACATTTGTAGCGTACTTAGAGTTTTCAAACATTCACATATTAAAACATTCCTACACTTACAGGATCACCTCAATCAACTTGTGAAGTAGACAGGAGAAGGAGAGGTATTGTCACCCTCATTTTACAGATGAGCAAATGGAGTCATAGAAATACCGAAGGTTAAAGACTCAGTAAATAGCAAAGCTAGAATTGGAACTCAGATCCTTTGATTCCTGACCTGATGTTTTTAATTCTATAACTCTAACGTGGTTTATTGCAATATATCCTTGTATCAGGCTAATGCTTAGGCTCTCTGTAGTGATGTAAGAATTTTATAATGTTCCGAACTCAAAAAAAAAAAAAAAAAGAGATTTCACCACCATGCTCATCCTCTTCTGTGTTCCCTCTTTTCTTTCTCCTAGGACTCACGTCTTCTAAGGTGGCGTTTGGGTGGGTGGTTGGGATGTCTGAGGTGGAGAAGTACGAAGAGAATTGAAAGGTTATTGTGTCCTTATGATGGGAAAAAGCTTAATTTAGCTCCTTGTTTACAACAATAATAACTCACACTTTCTTTAAAGAATTATTAGAGGCTCAAACTGGAGGAAGTGCCAATTCTGTTGTATAGGATTCGTCAAAAGCAAAGCAATGCTTCTACTGAGATGTGAAAATAGTGTGGGGTTTTTTTTTTTTGTCCTATAGAACCTTGCTTTATGTTAAGTGTTGTTTTTAATAGGATTTGAGAAATGTGTCTTCTTGTCTGACTGCTGCAGGGCTGATTACTGTAGAGCTTGGAGAAAAAATTTCTCAGAGATGAATCTTTGCTTGACTGCTGATTTTGTGGTCTGGGCAGGAGGAGATCTCTGTTCAGAAGGAGACTGTAAAGGAATTTTTCATCAAAGGCCCTGGAGCAGCCTGTGACTTGACCTCACTTTACTTCCAGGAAAGGTAAACCTGGGACAGACAAACAGCAAATAGGAGCCTCATGGCTTGCCAGAGTCTTGGTTTATGGATTGCTGATGCAGGGTTGCTGATTGATATTGGAGGATCTGGGCTAAGTGGTTCTGGCCCTTGTACACCAGCCAGGTCTGGAAATCCAGGTCAAAAATGTAGATGAGAGAATGTCTGCATGAACTTCCTCCCCTGAGGGAAAACTCCTACAGAGCTCTCAGGGCCATGGCAAGGAGGCTGTGTCTCCTAGCTGAGATGCTAGGGCCTCCCCTTCCAACCAACCACTAGACATGGAATGGTCTGCTATTCTAAGATGCTTTCTTCTCTTATTCTTTTCCAGCACCATGACTCGCTGCAGCCATCAGCAGTCCCCCTACCAGCTCCTATTTGGGGAACCCCACATCTTTGAAGATCTCCTAGGCTTGAAGATCCGCATCTCTCCAGATGCCTTTTTCCAGATTAACACTGCTGGTGCAGAGATGCTGTATCAGACTGTGGGGGAGCTGAGTGGCGTGAACTCTGACACTGTCCTCCTTGACATCTGCTGTGGAACTGGCAAGTAGTAGCCCAGGGCCAAATTGGCAAGCTAGTTAGCTCCCAGGGCCCTTGCAGCTTGCAAGGGTAGGTAATGGTAGTGATGCAGGCATAACCTTGTTGGTTTAAAACCCTTAAATACCTTCCTCTTATTCTCCCTTACCTCCCCAGGTGTGATTGGCCTCTCTCTGGCTCAACATACATCCCAGGTCCTTGGGATTGAATTGGTGGAGCAGGCGGTAGAGGATGCCAGGTGGACTGCAGCCTTCAATGGTACACAGCTCACAGTCGGGGGCAAAATTAAGGGGTGCAGTTGTTTCTGTGCAATGGAAAGCATTGTGTGGGAAGGGGCAACTACAGTATCGCTGACCTGCAGGGAGGAAGAGAGGGGATTCTGGAGTGGTCAGAGTTGGGTCTTGATGGTTTTCTGGAAAAGGTCTCAATATCTGATATTTTTTAAATTTCCTATCCAGAAGAAGAGTCTGAGGGAAGGAACAAGGCTAGGTAATAGGAAGGGCAGTAGCAAAACTTTAGACAGAATAGAAGAGCCTTGTTGACATTAAACTCATGAGACATCATAGCATAATACAATAGGTTTCAAACCTATAATTTCAGCAACAAAACCTTTTCTTCAAACAAAATCTTACGCCAAACTGCAATATAGAAAACAGATCATCTTGTCCCCTCTACTCCACCTCCAGACAGCTCCTGAGGCAATGTGTGAAAATGCCTGATGTAACAGGAAGAGCACTTAAGTAAAAGTCAAGGTTCTTATCTTGGTGTAGGTATTTATGTGCCATGTGAGTTGTTATTAATAATTTATAAAATAACACTATCTAGTCACTCAATCTGAAAGGCTTACTGAGATATTTCAAGGGAAAGTACTTTGGGAAAAAATGAAGTACATCCAGAAGCATTTCTTTTGTTGTTATTTGCAGGTATGCCAGATCCAAAGGGAACATGGCAGAGCCCTGGCTCCTGTACATTTCTCTAAGCTAAAACTCCCCCCTCCCAACTGCTGGCCTTGAGTTATGTCACATGAGCATCTCTTCCACAGGCATCACAAACTGTGAATTTCACGCTGGTCGAGCGGAGATGATTTTGCCACAGCTGCTAAAGTCAAAGGAAGATGAGCAGTTAATTGCTGTGGTAAACCCAGCCCGCGCCGGACTGCGTAAGCATTGACAAGCTAATTGGGTGTTTCTCATGAAGGCCACCAACTTTGGTTCCTCATTCCCACACCATGCTAAGGGAGCTCCCAATGAGCTGGTCCTGAACTTGCTTCCTCTCTATTCCTAATCAGTCCTACATGCTTGTCAGTGGGAGTTTGTGATAGCTGGGACCATGGTGGTTTAATTATGTTAATAGCAAGGTATTTCTTCCTTCAGATTACAAGGTGGTTCAAGCCATTCGAAACTGCAGGGCTATCCGCACACTAGTGTTTGTTTCCTGCAAGCCCCATGGTGAAACCACAAGGAACATCATTGAGTGAGTCTTGACTTCTTTTTTCAATTATTTTTTCCCATTATCAAAGTAATCCATGCATACACACAATTTGGAAAATGCAGGGAAGTGTAAAGAAACAGAAAAGAAAACATTATACTACCTTCAATAGTCAATTACAGGACTGGGTCTAGGGTGAGGCAAGTCAGGTACTCAGTTTGGGTGTGAAATTTAAGAGGGTGCCCAAAATCACAGCAATCAAGATAAATTTTGGGCCGGACGTGGTGGCTCACACCTGTAATTCTAACACTCTGGGAGGCCAAGGCAGGAGGATTGCTCCAGGTCAGGAGTTCGAGACTAGCCTGAGCAAGAGCCAGACCCCATCTCTACTTAAAAAATAGAAAGAAATTAGCTGGACAACTAAAAATATATAGAAAAAATTAACCGGGTATGGTGGTGCATGCCTGTAGTCCCAGCTACTTGAAAGGCTGAGACAGAAGGATCGCCTGAGCCCAGGAGTTTGAGGTTGCTGTGAGCTAGGCTGATGCCACGGCACTCTAGCCTGGGCAACAGAGTGAGACTCTGTCTCAAAAAAAAAAAAAGATAATTTTTTAATGTGATATTTTCAAAAATCAAAATCGACCCCACAATTCATGATGAACAAAATATTAAATTTTTTTTAAAACGTAGGATCTGTACCTGTGCTTGTTGAACCCTGCCTCACTGCCTTACTCCGAGTTTGGCTTTGGTTCCAGTAAATCTTTATTTATAAAAGGAGGTGGCTAGCTTACAGGCTGCAGTTTCCTAATTTGATGTTCTAAAATATTGTATCAAAATATTAGTTGTCTTAATTGCAGAGTTTTTTTGGCACCCTATTAAATTTTGCACCCAATGTGAGTGCCTCTCATTTCATTCTAGTTCTGGCCCTGGTCAGCTATTTTGATTTTTGAAATGTTTTCTTTTTGTAATCTTTCTTTTTTTAACATAAGTAATTTCTTTCTAACATTGAAACAAAATAGACAGGTATAAAGTACAAATGATATACCTGAACATAACAGGTGAGAATTAAAAGTAAATATATGTGATTATTATTTGTCAATATATTATAAAAAGTAAGTGAATTGAGCTTTCAAGTCAATGAGCTAGAAAAAGAACAATAAACCTAAAGGAAACTGAAGGAAGAAATCAATAATGGTAAAAAAAAATCCATAAATTGGCCAGGTGTGGTGGCTCATGCCTATAATCCCAGTGCTTTGGGAGGTCGAGATGGGAAGACTCCTGGAGACCAGGAATTTGAGACTAGCCTGGACAACATAGTGAGACTCCATCTCTAAAAAACTAAAAAAATAAATTAATTAATTGGGCATGGTAGTGTGCACCTGTAGTCCTAGCTAGTCAGGAGGCTGAGGTGGTGGGAGGATCACTTGAGCCCAGGAGTTTAAGGCTGCAGTGAGTTATGATCATGCCACCGCATTCCAGCCTGGGCCACAGAGTGAGACTCTGTTTCAAAAAAAGTTTTTAATGTAAAAAAGGGAAATTATAAATGCACCCTAGGAAATCAAAGAATTTCTTTATAATCTTGGAGTGCAAAAGCCCTAACAGTGAAAATTCAGAAGTCATATAATAAAAAGTTGTTAAATTTAACTACATAAAAATAACTTCTCCCATCATTACACCATACACAAAAATGAATTCAAAATGTGTCAGAACTAAATGTAAGAGATGAAGCTATAAAACTCTTAGAACAAAACAGGAGATTTAGAGTCTTCATGACCTTAGGCAAAGCCTTCTTAGATATGATATCAAAAGCTTAAGGACCAAAAAAACAAAAAAAATGATCAAAATGAAAAAAACTTATGTACTGCAAGTGATACCATTGATAAAATGAAAAGACAAACTACAGAATAGGAGAAAATATTTGCAAATCATTTACAAGGCACTGGTATCCAGAAGTTAGGCACAAAAGGTCTCATATTATATGATTCCATTTATAGGAAATGTCTAGAGTAGGCGAATCCATAGAAACAGAAAGTAGATTTGTGGTTGGCTAGGAGTGGTGGTGGGGGTTTGGGGAAAAATGTGGCATGATTACTAAGAAGTGTGTGGTATCTTCTTGGGCTAATGAAAAATGTTCCAAAATTGATTGTGGTGTTAGATTTACAAATCTGTGAATATACTAAAAACCAATGAACTGTATAAATGGGTGAGCTATGGTATGTGAGTTATATCTCAAAACTGTTTAAAAAAATCAGTAATTTGTGCATGATGAAAAGCACCATAAGTAAAGACAAGAGACAACATAATTGGAAAAAAATTGCAGTTCACGTCACAAAGACTTGTTTCCTTTATCTATAACAAACTCCTAGAAATCGATAAGAAAAAGTACAACAGCCCCATAGAAAAGCAGATGATATGAAAGGAATGAGCAGATGATATGAAAAGGAAATGTTAGAAATGTGTTTATGAACCACGAGAGGATGTTGTCTCTCCCATAATAATGGAAATACAAATTAAAAGTACCCTCAGATACTACTTTTTATATCTCAGATTGGCAAAAGTTCAAAAGTTTGATAATGCATTGTTGATGATAATATAGGGAAATGTGAATTCTAAAAAATTACTGGTGTAAATTGAATACTAACCCTATGTAAATTGGTATTCTCCCTATGGAGGGAAATTTAGCAATATAGATTAAAATTACAAATATATACCCTTTGACTCAGTAATTCCATTCCTGAGGCTTTATCCTACAGATATACTCACACTTGTAAAATGACATATATACACAAATTTATTTATTGCAGTATTTTTTTTTTTTTTGAGACAGAGTCTTACTCTGTTGCCCAGGCTAGAGTGAGTGCCGTGGCATCAACCTAGCTCACAGCAACCTCAAACTCCTGGGCTCAAGCGATCCTACTGCCTCAGCCTCCCGAGTAGCTGGGACTACAGGCATGTGCCACCATGTCCGGCTAATTTTTTCTATATATATATTAGTTGGCCAATTAATTTCTTTCTATTTATAGTAGGGACGGGGTCTCGCTCTTGCTCAGGCTGGTTTCGAACTCCTGACCTTGAGTAGTCCACCCGCCTCGGCCTCCCAGAGTGCTGGGATTACAGATGTGAGCCACCGTGCCCGGCCTTTATTGCAGTATTTTAACAGCAAAAGGTAAAATACCCTAAAAGTCCATCAATAGGGAACTGTTTAAATCAGCTATGCTACATCCATAATGAAACACTGTGCTGCTATAAAAGAATGAAGATGTTCTCTATGATAATGAAAGATCTCTAAGGCATGCTATTTTTTAAACAGCTTTATTGAGATATAATTCATTTATTATACAATTTACCTCCCTTTTTTTTTTAATAGAGATGAGATCTTGTTATGTTGCCCAGGCTAACCTCAAACTCCCAGGCTTAAGCAATCCTTCCACCTCAGCCTCCTGAGTAGCTGGGACTATAAGTGTGTATCCCTGTGCTCACCTTAGTGTTTTGATTTGCATTTCCCCAGTGGCTAATGATGTTGAGCCTTTTTTCATGTACTTGTTGGCCATTTTAAAATCTTCTTTAGAGAAATGTCTGTTCAAGTCGTTTGCACATATTTTTTTTTGAGATAGACTCTCATTCTGTTGCCGGGACTAGAATGCCATGGCGTCAGCCTAGCTCACAGCAACCTCAAACTCTTGGGCTCAAGCAATCCCTCTGCCTCAGCCTCCCAAGTAGCTGGGACTACAGGCATGCGCCACCATGCCCAACTAATTTTTTCTATCTATTTTCAGTTGGCCAATTAATTTATTTCTATTTTTAGTAAAGACGAGGTCTTGTTCTTGCTCAGGCTGGTTTCAAACTACTGACCTTGAGTAATCCTCCCGTCTTGGCCTCCCAGAGTGCTAGGATTACAGGTGTGAGCCACTGCGCCCGGCCATTTGCACATTTTTAATTGGGTTGTCTTTTTATTATATTATTGGGTTTTAAGAGTTCTTTTATGTATGTATGTATGTATGTATGAATGAATGAGACACAGTCTCGCTTTGTTGCCCAGGCTAGAGTGAGTGCCGTGGCGTCAGCCTGGCTCACAGCAACCTCAGACTCTTGGGCTCAAGCAGTCATACTGCCTCAGCTTTCCAAGTAGCTGGGACTACAGGCCTGCACCACCATGCCCGGCTAATTTTTTCTATATATATATTAGTTGGCCAATTAATTTATTTCTATTTATAGTAGAGATGGGGTCTTGCTCTTGCTCAGGCTGGTTTCGAACTCCTGACCTCGAGCAGTCCTCCCGCCTCGGCCTCCCAGAGTGCTAGGATTACAGGCGTGAGCCACCGCGACCGGCCAAGAGTTCTTTTATATTCCAGGTGTAAGTCCCTTATGATTTGCAAAATTTTTCACCCTTTCTGTGGGTTGTCTTTTCACTTTCTGAATAGTATCCTTTGAAGCATAAGAGTGTTTAATTTTGAAGATGCCATCTGTTTTGGGAGGGGCCTTGTGATTTTGGTTCTAAGCTATGTTACCAAAGTGTAAATAGCCAGGTACAGAATTTTTTGTATAATAGTAAACTATCTTTGTAAAATAAAAGCAGAATAATATATATTTGTATTTGCTTGTATATATAGAGAGAATCTCTGGTAAGTTATATAAGAAACCAATAATAGTTATATAAGAAACTGATAGTAGTTATCTATGGTTGGGGAGAACTGGGGAGATGGGAATCATGGGTGGGAAGGAGACCTCACTGTATACCTTTTTATGTTATTTCATTTTGAATTAAATGAAAATACTCAAATACAAAACAAATTTTAAAAATGTAATGATTAAGGGTAAACCTAGGATTCCATTAACATTCATACTGAGTAAAACAGTAAACATGGCCTCAAAAAGTGAAGAAAATTTTATTTTGAAAAGACAGTATGTGTATATGGCAGAAAAAATTCAGATAATAGAATATACAATGAACAATAAGTTTTTCTACTTGGCCGATATGGATGTAAATTGGTACAACCTGTTTTAGAACACCTTGGTGATACATATTTTAGGGCCTTAAAAACATATAGGCCTGGCCAGGCATGGTAGCTCATGCCTGTAATCCCAGCACTTTTGGAGGCTCTGGTGGGAGGACTGCTTGAGGCTAGGAGTTGAAGAGCAGCCCAGGCAAGCTAGTGAGACCCCATCTGTATAAAAATGGGGAAAAAAGGTGGCTGGGAGTGGTGGCATGTGCCTGTGGTCCCAGCTACTCAGGAGGTTGAGGCAGGAGGATTGCTTGACCTCATGAGTTTGAGGTTGCAGTGAGCTATGATAGCACCACTGCACTCTAGCCTGGGCAACACAGCGAGACCCTGTTTCAAAAGATGGAAAAAATAGTATAGGCCCTTCAACTCAGCACTTCCACTAAATAACTGAAAATGTGTGCAAAGATATAACTATAATATTGATGGAGGGACTTTTTGAAATAGCAAAAAGAAACTTAGATTTTCAATTGCAAGAAATTAGATAAACTATGTTACATTTATTTAATGAAATACCATATAGCCAATAAAAGTGAAATAGCTTTACATATAATGGAGAGATGCTTGTGATATATTATTAATTGAAGAAATTGGTTGTAAAGCAGTAATGTATAATATTTATAGTATGACTCTATCTTTAAAAATCAATTTTAAATAGTTGGAAAGATACATCCTGAAAAGTTAGCAGTAGTGGTCCTTCTCTGAATGGTGAGTTTATAGGTGAATTTTTATAGGTATTATTTTTTCTTGCCTGTATTTTCTGTAATGAGCCTTTGAAATATGGGGAAAAAAGTAATCTACCTTAAGAATTTTTAATAGAATAAATTTAAAAAATATTTAGTAATTACCTACTGTGTGCAAATCACACAGAAAAATATATGACCTAGGCCCCTCTCTCCATTCACCAGATATATATTGAACCTCTATTGTGTGTCCCATAGTGGGAACACAGAGATGAATAATGAATAGGCAGTTTTTTGCCTCATTTCCACCCTCAAAAAGATTATACTGCAGTGAGGAATCTGGTTAAGAAAAACAGTTACATTGAATATGATAAATGCTCTATAAGAGAGAAACACAGGGGGATGTGGGAACACAGAGGAAGGACTTACATTTTAAGCAATTGTGTTCTTGCAGGTCCTTTTGTTTTGGGGAACTGACATTATGATCTATTTCTACAGGCTGTGCTGTCCTCCAAACTCTGCTAAGAAGCTCCTAGGCAAGCCTTTTGTCCTGAGACAAGCTGTACCTGTGGATTTGTTTCCCCACACCCCACACTGCGAGCTGGTGCTCCTGTTCACTCGATAAGCAGCCTCCTAGAAGAATACAGGCTACTTGTTAAGGCTGAAGTTTCACAGACTTTCAGGTTTGGCATATTGCTACATTGCAGGCACTGGGAGCATCACCAGGGAAACTAATGTTTGAATCATAAGCAGGAAGAATATAGTAGGTCTCCTGTCTGATGCACATTTAACCTTAGTTTTCAGGTTCCCTTGTGATCGTGCTTTGTTGGCCTGGCTTTGACCACTCTCCACTCCTTGCCCCTGGATCCGGACTGTTTCTTCCTTTTGCTTTTAGCCTGTCATGGTTCTTTTGGTCCTAGTTTGTTTTCTTGTCTTTTCCATCTGAGTCTGTTTATGGCATGGTGACAGCTGAGCTTTTTATAGCAGCTGGTTATAATTTCACATTGACTAGAGTCTGTATTTGTTCAGAGATTTTACTATTTTTAGATGTTTTTAAGACTTCTGAGTTCATGAGGTAGCCAAGGATTAGAACTAGAAACAAATTTAGCTTTTTAAAAAGCAGAGTAAGCCAGGAAGTGATTGCAGGGTGACTGAGTGATCATCAGTAGAGATTCATTCCTTTGGGTTTTCTTGGATTTGAGGCCTCTAGAATGCCCTTTGATAATGTGGTTAGCCCTAGGAGCAATAGCACCAATTAATTCTCACCCATGGAGAAAGAACTGGTTATTGGAGAGGTGCTAAGGGAAAAGAGATTTTCAAAGAAGAGACTAAACAACTTTGATTATGCTGTGTAGTATAGAGGGAGAAAGCTCTACATTCTAATATGGAGTATTATAAAGTGGATGTTGAAAACTGACTCTATATTCAACAACATTCTCTAGTCTAGGATTTGTTTAACTCTGGAATTGTTCTTGGATACTTGCCCAACAATTTAGATTATGTTTGGAAACTTTTAATGGCCTAAAGGATGTGTAATTTAGCAAGTGTTGTCTCACTTGCAAAATGATAACAGGTCTACTAGTATTTTTAATTCTTCTCTATCCCAAATACTTCTAGAGAAGCCTCCTTCTCAGGAAAATACAGCTGTTAAAGCCACTATATAATGTTTTGTATTCTTTTATGAGATGGTCAGTCAGGTGTAGCCACAGGAGAGGCTCAGAAAAACAAAGTCTGTTTATACTCACAGATCCTCGAGACAGAAGGAACGCCACACCACACAGGGTCACATGGGAAAGACACCAGAATGATCAGGAGGCAGAAGGCAGGAACAAGGGGAAGGTTTAGGCCACTGCCTTTATTTAGGTTTCCTTGGGAAAGGCAACATAGGGCAGGGTGAACAGTTTAGGATTGGATAGTTTGAGTAATTCTTGCAGGCTCTAAGTTATAAGGGTGCTCTCTAGTAGTTTTGTTGATTTTGTCCCTGTGATGATTAAAACAGAGGAATATTGTCTCCTGGGGTATATAGGCCTCATGGAGGAGGAATTGCTGAGCCCTTGCTATCTAAGAATTAACTAGCCCAGGGAGGAGCAGCCAGAAAGATTTTTTAAGATATCAGAACAGGATAACATACAGAAATACAGACACAGCTTCCTGGCTTGCACCTGTAATCCCAGTACTTTGGGAGGCTGAGGCTGTAGGATTGCTTGAGGCCAGGAGTTTGAGACCACCCTGGGCAACATAGTGAGACCCTGTCTCTACCAAAAAATTTTTAAAACTAGCTGGGCATATTGGCATATGCCTGTAGTCCTAGCAACTTGGGAGGCTGTGGCAGGAAGATCACTTGAGCCTAGGAGTGTGAGGTTACAATGAGTTATGATTGTGCCACTGTACTCCAGCCTGGGCGATAGAGCAACAGAGCAAGACCGTATCTCCAAAAATAAAAAAATAAAAGAAATATACACATTACATAAAACTATACAATACAATAAATATCCATTTTAAAAGACTAGAAGACAATCTAAAATGATAAAAGTGTTGATTTATGGTAGTCACATAAATTTTCTTTTCCATTTCCTTAGTTTTCAATTATATGTAATGGAGTTATATTACTTTTCTAACTAAAGTTTTTAAAATAGCAATTATTTTTCCTCTTCTTTGTTCTCCATATCAATAAATTGCAGTACCATCTACCAGTTATGTAAGCCACAACCAGAGTTCCCTCTCTCTCTCTCATATCCAACTGCCTACAAGGTTGATTTCTCCTGGACATCTTCTAGATACTCCAAAGTCAACTTTTTTTTTTTTTTTTTTTTTTAGTAGAGATGGGGTCTCACTCTTGCTCAGGCTGGTCTCGAACTCCTGAGCTCAAACAATCCTCCCGCCTCGGCCTCCAAGAAGGTGCTAGAATTACAGAGTGAGCCACCGCACCTGGCCAAAACTCAACATATTTAATGTTGAATGTTTTACATCTTTCCCAAAAAACTGTTTTTCCTCTATTCTTTTTTTTTTTTTTTTTTTTTTTTTTGAGACAGAGTTTCACTCTGTTGCCCAGGCAAGAGTGCTGTGGTGTCAGCCTAGCTCACAGCAACCTCAAACTCCTGGGCTCAAGCAATCCTCCTGCCTCAGCCTCCCGAATTGCTGGGACTACAGGCATGCACCACCATGCCTGGCTAATTTTTTTTTAATATATATACTTTTAGTTGTCCAGCTAATTTATTTCTATTTCTTTAGTGGAGACTGGATCTCGCTCTTGCTTAGGCTGGTCTCGAACTCCTGAACCCAAACGATCCTTCCATCTCGGCCTCCCAGAGTGCTAGGATTACAGTGTGAGCCACTGCGCCTGGCCTTCCTCTATTCTTAATCTTGATGAATATACCAGTCTACTGAGTCACCCAAACCAGATGCATGGGAATGATTTCTAAGTCCTTCTCCTGTGCTATTGCCCCTATCTAATTTATCACCAAGTTGCCATCCCTGCATGCTACTACCATCATCTCTCAACAAATTACTGCTGCAAGAGTCATATTCCCAACTGATGCTACTTGTATCCACTCTTGTCCCGCTCCATTACATTCTCTACAGCCAAAGTGATTTTTCTAAAATGCAGGTCTCATTGTGTTTTCTTCATTGCATTAAAATATGTCATTGGCTTCTTGTTGCTTTTAAAATAAAGTCCAAAATTCTTGATGAAGCTTAAAAGCCACTTCATAATCTGGGAACCTCATTTCTTTAGCCACATTGAATTCTTTTCCCTGAAAAGGAAGTAGTCGAGTTCTTCCATTCTGGTCCTTTTCACATTCTGTTTCTTTTTCTTTCTTTGTTTTTTGAGACAGAGTCTCACTTTGTTGCCCAGGCTAGAGTGAGTGCCATGGCAGCAGCCTAGCTCCCAGCAACCTCAAACTCCTGGGCTAAAGCAATCCTCCTGCCTCAGCCTCCCGAGTAGCTGGGACTACAGGCATGCACCACCATGCCTGGCTAATTTTTTCTACATATATTAGTTGGCCAATTAATTTCTTTCTATTTATAGTAGAGACAGGGTCTCGCTCTTGCTCAGGCTGGTTTTGAACTCCTGACTTCGAGCAATCCACCCGCCTCAGCCTCCCAGAGTGCTAGGATTACAGGCGTGAGCCACCGCGCCCGGCCCAAAATGTATTTCTTAAACAATAAGACTTAAATTTCAAAATTACTCCTTGATCTATGGCTACAGAATGGATGTTATGTTATCAAGCATGAAAACAATATTAATCTCCTTGTATATCCATCCGAGGTCTTGTGTGACTAGGTGCATTGTCAATGAACAGTAATATTTTGAAAGGAATCTTTTTTTCTGAGCTGTAGGTCTCAAAAGTGGGCTTAAAATATTCAGTAAACCATGCTGTAAACAGCTGTGCTGTTATCTAGGCTTTGTTGTTCCACTGACAGACTATAGGCATAGTAGATTTAACATAATTCTTAAGGGCCCTAAGGTTTTCAGAATAGTAAATAAGCATTGGCTTCAACTGAAAGTCACCAGCTGCATTAGCCCCTAACGAGAGTCAGCCTGTCCTTTGAAGGTTTGAAGCCAGGCATTGACTTCTCTCTAGCCATGAAAGTCCTAGATGGCATCTTCTGATAGAAGGCTGTTTTGTCTACTTTGAAAATCTGCTGTTTAGTGTAGCTACCTTCATCATTTATCTTAGATAGATCTTCTAGATATTCTCCATCAGCCCTAGCTGCTTTACCTTGCACTTTTATGTCGTGGAGACAGCTTCTTTCCTTAAACCTCATAAACCAACCTTTGCTAGCTTCCAGTTTTAATCCTGCAGCTTCCTCACCTCTCTTAGCCTTCATAGAATTGAAGAGAGCTAGGGCCTTGCGCTGGCTTAAGGGAATGTTGTGGCTGGTTTGATCTTCTATCCAGACCACTAAAACTATCTCCATATCAGCAGTAAGGCTGTTTTGCTTTCTTATCATTTGTGTGCTCATTGGAGTAGCACTTTTAATTTCCTTGGTGAACTTTTCCCTTGCATTCACTGTTTGGCTAATTGTTTGGCACAAGAGGCCTGGATTTTTGCCTGTCTTGGCTTTCAACATGCCTTCCTCACTAAGCTTAATCATTTCTAGCTTTCGATTTAAAGTGAGAGACATGCAACTTTCCTTTCACTTGATTATTTTAGAGGCCATTGTAGAGTTGTTAATTGACCTAATTTCAATATTTTTGTGTTTCAGGGAATAGCGAGGCCTGGAGAGAGGGAAAGAAATGGGGGAATGGCTGGTGGTGCAGTCAGAAAACACACAGCATTTATTAAGTTTACCGTCTTATATGGGCATGGTTTGTGGTGCCCCAAACAATTACAGTAGGATCATCAAAGATCACTAATCACAGATCATCATAATTGATATAATAATAATAATAATGAAAAAGTTTGAAAATGTGTCATAAAGACAAGAAATGAGCATATGCTGTTTGAAAAATGGAGCTCATGGACTTGCTTGACACAGAATTGCCACAAATCTTAAATTTTTTAAAAATTGCAGTGTCTGTGAAGCATAATAAAGTAAAACTCAATAAAATGAGGAAGGCCTGTATATCCTATAAGAATCATGCTTCCATCATTTTTATTTTTTTTTATTTTTTTATTTTTTTTTTTTGAGACAGAGTCTCACTTTATTGCCCAGGCTAGAGTGAGTGCCGTGGCATCAGCCTAGCTCACAGCAACCTCAAACTCCTGGGCTCAAGCAATCCTGCTGCCTCAGCCTCCCAAGTAGCTGGGACTACAGGCATGCGCCACCATGCCCGGCTAATTTTTTTCTATATATATTAGTTGGCCAATTAATTTCTTTCTATTTATAGTAGAGATGGGGTCTCGCTCTTGCTCAGGCTGGTCTCGAACTCCTGAGCTCAAAGGATCCGCCCACCTCGGCCTCCCAGAGAGCTAGGATTACAGGCGTGAGCCACCGCGCCCG
>VSMD01106573.1:0-21164 GCA_008750895.1 Mirza zaza
CAACACCACCTTCCCACACCTACCAGGGGAAGTGCCAGCCCCACCCCGAGGTAAAGGGGCTGGGACACTCACATTGGGTGCCAGGTCATTCTTCAGATCCACGTTGGCCCGGGAGTCCGGGTAGTCATCTAGCGACAGCAACTGCGGGGAGGCAGGGGAGCTCACGGGGCGGGGCCCAGGCAAGCGCACAGGGGCAGGGCCAACGCCCAGGAAACCTCACCTCATCCTCCGCCTCCAGGGGAGCCCCTGAGCTGGCATCCCCATTGGCCCTGTCTTCCTGCGCCACCGCAGAGAGCTGCTTGGCCCGCCTGAGAGAGAAGTGCATCCGTCTGTCCGTGGGCATCCCAGGAGGCCGCAGGGGCCGCCTGCAGGCAGAGGCTCAAGGATGGCCTCAGCTCCGGCTCCCACCCCCAGCACTCACCTCTTGCCAGAGATGAAGTCGAGAGCCTGGTAGACGAGTGAGTAGAGGTACTCCACCTGGAGATCAGGGCAGGCAGTGAGGGCACGGAAAGCAGGGGCCACCCGCCAGGGCCCACGACCCTCCCCAAAGCCTCCCCAACCAGATGTCGCTGTACCCTGCGAAGCTTCCAAGCCTCCAGAACGAGTCCTGCCAATTTTGCCACCAAAAATAATTCCCAAATCAAACTAGTAGTCTCATGAGAAGTACTCTACCAGCGGAGACTACCTGCTTCTCCCCTCTGCCCCCTGCAGTCCACACAGCGGCAAGCGTGGCCTTCTCAACATGATGCCCAAGGCAGGCCCCACAGTCCTGGGCCTTCAGGCCCTGCAGACCAGGCCTCCTATGCCCAGCACTCACGCCACCAGGGCCTGGGTGCCTGCTGCTCCTCTGCCCACACTCCTGCCAGCACCCCTACGAGAGCTCCTCCCCGCCAAGCCCTGGCCAGTGCCACCCCATCTACAGGAGCCCCTGCGAGTCTGTGATAGCCACCACTGCTCCTGACAGACCCCTTCCTTCCACTTGCTTCTTGCCCATGCCTCCACGGAACAGTGGTCCCACCACAGGGTGAGGGGCAGGGGTTCCCGAGGTGCTGACAGTGACGCACTCACAAGGAGGGGCAGAGGAAGGGTGGGATGTGCATGTGCCACCCCGGGCTGCTGCCAGGGGTGCACACCAGGCATCATCCGTCGGGACAACAGAGCCCACCAGCACATGAGACCCTCTCTGCCTGGCCATGCCACTGTGAGTCAGAAATTGTTCTTTGGCGTTAAGAGGTGTCAAGACTTCAAGCGTGGCCAGGCGCGGTGGCTCACGCCTATAATCCTAGCACTCTGGGAGGCCAAAGCGGGCAGATTGCTCGAGGTCAGGAGTTCAAAACCAGCCCAAGAAAGAGCGAGACCCCATCTCTACTATAAATAGAAAGAAATTAATTGGCCAACTAATATATATAGAAAAAATTAGCCGGGCATGGTGGCGCATGCCTGTAGTCCCAGCAACTCGGGAGGCTGAGGCAGAAGGATCACTTGAGCCCAGGAGTCTGAGGTTGCTGTGAGCGAGGCTGACGCCACGGCACTCACTCTAGCCTGGGCCACAAAGCGAGACCCTGTCTCAAAAAAAAAAAAGACTTCAGGCGTGAGGCCCAAGGTGCCGGCAAGGCAGGTCAGAGGCAGGGCGTGAGCTCTGCCACCTGCCCCACCAAGCTCCAAGACCCATGGCCAGGCGGGGCCCACCTTCTTGCTGTAGACGCAGGCCGAGCCCTGGATCAGCAACGCTGCCTCAATGAAGTTCATCGTGGTTTTGCCTTCGTCAAAAGAAATGCAGATCTGGTCCAGCTGCAAGAAACGACAAGGGGCAAGGGGTGCCGAGGCCCAGTCTGCTCTCTCGCTTTCTGGGACAGCCTCCCACCGCCCGCCTGCTCCAGGCCTCTGGCCTGGCCACCCCAGAGCAGCCCCTCACAGACAGCTCCCGCTCTGCCGTGGGCTCCACAGTGGTACCTGGGTTGTTCTGAAGGGAGAGACAGGTGTCTTGATCCGCCCCCCTCACCCCCCCCACTTCCTGCAGCAAAAATCTTCCTGTGTTTGGGAAGAAAAAGGCCCCCAGAGCATGCCGTCCACAAATACCCAAAGCCGCACACCAGCTCCCTTCAGAAGGCACCGGAAACGCTCTGTGCTGCACCTGCCCCCTCAGGGCCAACTGACAGACTCCAACAGGAAGACCCCTCCTCACTCTGAGAGAAGCAAAGGGAGCCTCAAGAGTGGGGAAGACACAGCCAGAATGCTGGGTCTCGGCCGGGCGCGGTGGCTCACGCCTGTAATCCCAGCACTCTGGGAGGCCGAGGCGGGCAGATCGCCCAAGGTCACAAGTTCGAAACCAGCCTGAGCAAGAGCGAGACCCCATCTCTACTAAAAATAGAAAGAAATTAATTGGCCAACTAAAAATATATAGAAAAAAAAATTAGCCGGGCACGGTGGCGTGTGCTAGTAGTCCCAGCTACATGGGAGGCTAAGGCAGAAGGATCACTTGAGCCCAGGAGTTTGAGGTTGCTGTGAGCTAGGCTGACGCCACGGCACTCTAGCCCAGGCAACAGAGTGAGACTGTCTCAAAAAAATAAAATTAAATTTAAAAAACAAAAAAAGAGAAGAGAAAAATATTAAAAAATGATGGGTCTCCATCCTTCAAGCAGAGAACTCAGGAATCAGCTCTGGGTGGGTCGTCGCCCTCCTCTGCAAGCCCTCGGCCTCCCCTGAGCCCCAGCTCCTCTGTCACCCTTTAAACACCAGAGTTCGAGGCTCTACCCTCAGCCTACTCCTCTGCCCATGGCACACCCCCCGACACACACACTCGTCCCTCCTGTGCCCAAGTTGCCAACGATCACAAGCCCATCCCCAGACGAGCCCTCTCTAAGCTCCAGGGCTGCGCCTGCAGCCACCCACCGAGCATCTCCACAGAGACGCCCAAATGCCCACCAGCATTTTCTCTCCATACTCCACCCAAGACCTTCCCCACAAAGTGGGCCCCTCTCTTGTCAGCAAACGACACTTTGAAGGCCTACGTGTTTTTCTTAACGATTCTGTTTTGCTTTTCTGTCTGCCTGGAACACCTGCCCCCCCCAACTGTCCCCAGTGTCAATCCTCCTGCAGAGCCTGCCTCAGCGCCCAGGGCCGCCCTGCCACCCCATTACTGTGACCTTGTCGCGCTGTTTTCAAGTCCCTCCTCCCTTAAGGGGGACTGTGAGCAGCATTAGGGTAACTCCAGCCTCGAGCCCAGTGCCCGACACTGGTGTCCGGTACATACCCAGTGAACAAGTGAAGCAGTGATGTCAGAGCTAAGCCTGGAAAACACAGGGAAGCTCCCCAGACAGACGAAGGGAGCAGTATTTTAGGAGATGAATGCTCACACAGAGGCGGGTAGCAGAGACAGGACACAACTACTTAGGAAAATGAGTACTATGCAAACATGGCCAAAGTGTAGGGTGCTGGGAAGAGGCAAGACTTTAGGCACCACAGTAGCACAAAGGAGGAGGGCCTGGGAGGACACTGCCAAGGGGAGCCACTTCCATTAGTTCTTTAAGGATAAAGGGAGTCTGTCAGGTCACTGAATGGGGGAGAGAGAAAAGGCACGTGACAGTCTTCGAAGTGTGAGGAACTGGGGAGTGTTCCGGATTGAAGGCCTTGGCCTGAAAGATGGGAATGTGAAGAGGGCCCCCTTCCCTTCAGTGACCCTCAGCCCAGTTGCATGAAGAGAACATTGGAGGGGTGTGAAGGGCAGGAAGAACAAGCAGCACAGGGGTCCAGGCAAGGGGGAGGCTGGGCCAGAGCGGTGGTCGCTGTGTAGAGGAGCACGGACTTGGCAGGGGACAGGACTCGGGTTGAGCAGGGGACGTGAGAGAAGGGAAGGAGCTCAGAGCCTGGGGTTTCTGGGTGGGTAGGTTGGGGGGTTATCTAGAGTTCAGTGTGGACATGTTCGATATGAATCTTGGTTAAGACATCCAAATGATGTTTGAGGTAGGCAGTTGGCCAGGCACAGTGGCTCACGCCTGTAATCCCAACAGTTCAGGAGGCCAAAGTAGGAGGATCACTTGAGGCCAAGAGTTCGAGACCAGCCTGAGCAACACAGCAAGGCCTCATCTCTAAAAAAATTTAAAAAAAAAAAAAATTGGCCAGGAGTGGTGGCACACACCTGTAGTCTCAGCTACTTGGGAAGCTGAGGCTTGAGCCCAAGAGTTTGAGGTTGCAGTGAGCTATGGATGATACCACTGCACACTCTACCAGGGGTAACAAAGCGAGACTCTATTTCAAAAAAAAAGAAAAAAGAAAAAAAGAAAGGAGGGAAAAGACAAAACTAGAAGCCAGGACTGTAGCGGGTAGAGGTCTGGAAAGCTAGACACATGAGCCTAGACACAGAGCCAGGAAGTGGATTTACCAGGTGTCTCCAGGGACCCTGCTTAACACATTGATTGCCACACTAGAAAAAAAAAATGTCTTGCTTGGGGCCACAGTGTTTTATTGGGAAAATAGAATAAAAACTTCAAAAATAAAACAATCCGGGGCCGGGCACGGTGGCTCACGCCTGTAATCCTAGCACTCTGGGAGGCCGAGGCGGGTGGATTGCTCAAGTTCAGGAGTTCGAGACCAGCCTGAGCAACAGCGAGACCCCATCTCTACTATAAATAGGAAGAAATTAATTGGCTAACTAAAAAAAAAAAATATATATATATATATATATAAAAATAAAATTAGCCGGGCATGGTGGTGCATGCCTGTAGTCCCAGATACTTGGGAGGCTGAGGCAGGAGGATCACTTGAGCCCAGGAGTTTGAGGTTGCTGTGAGCTAAAGCTGACACCACGGCACTCTACCCCGGGCAACAGAAGTGAGACTCTGTCTCAAAAAAAAAAAAAAAAAAAAAAAATCCTTTCTAATTTAATGAAACATTTAATGAAAATTGAAATTTATTGACTTGTATTAATTTAAGCCACATTTTCAGAATTAATTTGTCAATATTAATTGTAACAACAAGAACATTCACAAGTAAGATGTTCACGAACCCACTGCAGGTTGTGACCAGATTTGCTTCACGAGGTCCTGGGCTCAAAACTAGCATGAGTTAAATATAAGTCATATGGCAGTTAACGGGTTAATATGGAAACCTGAATACAGAGGCACTCCACCCAGCCCAGTTCTCTTCATTTTCTTGGCAGATTGTGCATCAAAGCAGAGAAGGTCAGTAATCAGATGACTGGCTCATTTAACAAACATGAGTGTCCTGTCTCTGCTAACTGCCTTTATGTGAGCAATCATTCTGCACCCGCCTCCCCGTGTGCTGGGCACTCTAAGCAGAGGGAAGAGAGCATAAATGCAGTCCATGCCCTTACAGAATTTACATTCTAGGGTGGAGACAGACCACAAACAAGTAGATAAGTTGAAGAATAGTTTCCAATAAACATTCTAATGTACATAAAGTGCTAAGACAGAGAGAACTACTTTAGACAGGGTGGTCAGCAGACATCTAAACTAAGACCTAAAGGATGAAAAGGACTTAGTCATAAAATAATATTCTGAAGCTGAGCACAATGGCACACGCCTACAATCCTAGCTACTTGGGAGGCTGAAGCGGGAGAACTGCTTGAGCCCAGGAGTTTGAGACCAGCCTGGGCAACACGGTAAGACATTACCTCTCTTATATTAATACACACACACATATACGTTCCCTAGTGCGAGAAGAAAGTATGTAATCTCTGCTAAGAGCAAGCTTGGGGTGCCAAAGGTTGACTGGTTCAAAAGAATAAGGTAGTGGCCAGATGTGATGGCTCACACCTGTAATCCCAGCACTTTGGGACGCTGAGGCAGGAGGACTACTTGAGGCCAGGAGTTCAGGACAAACCTGGGCAACACAGCAAGACCACATCACCACAAAAAGTTAAAAAAAATCAGCCAGGCATGGTGGCATGCACCTGTAGTCCTAGCTACTCAGGAGGCTGAGGCAGGAGGATCACTTGAGACTGGGAGTTCAAGGTTACAGTGAGCTATGATTGCCACTGCACTCCAGCCCGGGCAAGAGAATGAGACCCTATCTCAAAAAAAAACAACATGGTAGAGAATAGCCCAAGATGAAGCTAAAGCATGAAGCTAAGCCAGATTCAGAGGAAGAAGTTTGGGTTTTATTGAGTACGATGGGAAGCCACTGAGGGGTTTTAGGCAGGGCAGTGCTGTGGCCTGATTTTAATTTTTTTAAGAGTCACACTTGCTGCTGGGTGGAGCATGGATTGGTCAGGAATAAAAACAGGGGTAGGGAGCCCAGACAGGAAGGTTTTACATAAATTCAGGCCAGAGACAATGGTGGCTTGGAAGAAGCAGAGAACAGATTAATTCAAGTGATATTCTGGCATATAAGTGATGGAATTCATGGGTGAACTGGGTGTGGAATGTGGAGCTTCACTACAGCAGCACTTAGCTTTCGCCTTTGGTCGACAGAGATGAGGAAGACTAGGGTTTGAGCAGAAAAACAAAGAGCTCCACTTTAAACATGTTAAATCTGAGATATTTGTGTGACATCCTAGTGAATGTCAAGAGAGCAGCTGGATACGTAAAAGTAGATTCACAGGAAAGACCTCAGATGGAGGTATAAACCTGGGAGTTGTCCTCATACATGCGATATTTTACATTATGAAAATAAGTGAGATTGTTTAGAGGAAATGTGTCAGATGACCCAGGCCCTCTCCTGAGGAACTCAACACTTAAGAGACTGGTTAGAACAGAAAAAGTAGGTAGTGAAATAGGAAGAAAATCATACCACCATTGTTTCAAAAAGGAGAGAGTGGCCAATCCAGTAAATGCTGCTGAGTTGAAAAAGATGACACTATTGTCCCTTGGTTTAAGTAGGATAAGGTCACTGTTGATGAAGACAAGAGACATTTAAGTGCAGTGGAAGCCAGATTGCACTGGGCTGAGGAGTGAAAATGAAGGGCAGAGATGGAGTAGACAGCTCCTTAACAGAGGTCTAGGCATGGCTGTCAAACATGGAAGAAAGACTAAGTGCTGACAGGATGAGACACGGCAGTAACTTGAAACTGGTTTGAACACCCCAGATAAGAAATCCCTCTTACATGGTAAGCAAGAGCTTTCAAACACACAAACATGCACACTATAACTGAAACAAAGATGGTAACACTTTCTAGTCTATTCCATTAGAGAAAACTGCTGATCACCACCCACTAAATCGATTTCACGGATCACTAACGGCTAGAGACGTGCAATGACAGCTCCAGGCCAACCTAGCGAGAGATGATGATTTGGGGAGGCAGGGTGGAATCGGAAAAGAAGCGAGTCTGAGGACGAGCGCTGCCAGAGGGCCAGATGGCCACAGCCGAGGAGGTGGCGGAGCCGCTCGCAGCTCCTGGCCCAGAGCGCCAGCCCTGCACCACTCCCGCCGCCCTCACCTCCTCCAGATACTCGCCCAGCTGGGCCGCCACGTCCACCTCCCAGTTCTTGGTGAGGTCGCGGATGGGCTGCAAGAGGTGGGCGAAGCGCGCCTCCACGTCCTCCATATCCGGGAGGGGCCGGGCGGCAAGTGGACCGCAGGACCGGCTCCCGAGGAATACGGTGTGCTCAACCCGCCACTGGTTCTGGCGCCATTTTGCTGTTCCCGCCCAGGAAAGTACTCAAAGCAGCGACGCGCGCATATCTATGACGTAGCACGAGCCAAGGCCTTGAGAACAGGACCTCGGTGCCTCTCTGCAGGAACTCACCGGAAAGGCCACAGGGCGCACTGGAGGGGGACCGGAAGGGCGGGACTTGGCCTGCCGTGGGAGGGGCCCGGCCGGGGAGGGGTGGGACTTTGGCCTACCGCGGGTAGGCGGGACTTGGGCTTCCGAGGGAGGGGCTTGATGCTACCGTGGGCGGGGCCGGCGGGGCTTGAGCTGCCGGGGGTTGGGCTTGGAGCTGCTGGAGGCGGGACCTGCGGGGCTTGGGCGGCCGTGGGCGGGGCTGGGGCTGCCAGGGACGGGGCTTGGGCAACCGGGGATGGGCGGGGCTTGGGCGGCCGGGGCCGGGGCTTGGGCTTCTGTGGGCGGGGCTTGGGCTTCTGTGGGCGGGGCTTGGGCGCCCGGGGATGGGCGGGGCTTGGGCGGCCGGGGCTTAGGCTTCTGTGGGCGGGGCTTGGGCAGCCGCGGGCGGGACCGCTGGACTCGTGGGCTCTGCTCCAGCCGGCCGCGTAGCGGACATGGCGGGCTCCAGGCTCCCGCGGCAGCTCTTCCTCCAGGGCGTGGCCGCCGTCTTCATGTTCGCCTTTGCTTCCCTGTACACGCAGATCCCGGGTGAGGGCGCCCAGGGCGGGGAGCCCGCCAGCGTGCGTGGGAACCCGCGTCCTCTCTGCGCCCCGCGCTCACGCCGTCGCGGGGGCAGTGGGGTCCAGGCCTGACGCTCCAGGCCGGGGGCGGTGGCTGGGTCCCGCGGGGTGGGGTCGGACGCGTGCAATGGTGCGTTTCCCGCAGGGCTCGGGTCTCACCTGGGCGGGGGCGGGGCTTCCCCAGACCTGGCGGGCCGGCAGGAGGCGGGCTCACACGTGGGAGGTCCCGACCTAGGAAGCTGGACGGGCCTTCTGGGCCCAGGGACGGGGTGTCAAGAGGTTCTGACCTGGGCAGACATCCTGGAAGGGCCGTATGCCCTGACCTAGGCTAGGGGTGTCCAGGGCCTGGCGCTGACGTGCCCTCCCACAGGGCTCTATGGCCCGGAGGGCATCCTACCTGCACGGAGGACGCTGCGGCCGCAGGGCAAGGGGCGCTGGCAGCAGCTGTGGGAGACGCCCACGCTGCTGTGGGAAGCCCCGCGGCTGGGTCTGGACACCGCGCAGGGCCTGGAGCTGCTGAGCCTGCTGGGTGCGCTGCTGGCGCTGGGTGCCTTGCTGCTGCGGCCGCTGCGCCACCCGCTCGTCTACCTGCTGCTCTGGGCCGCCTACCTATCGGCCTGCCAGGCAAGTGGGGCTGCCTGCTGCACCCACACACCACTGGGACCCCTGTCCCCAGCTCACTGCCGTCCCCCAGCCCACCCCCCTGCCTCTGCCTTACCTGGCTCTGCAGACACACACTCCTGCTCCCTGACAGCCGGTCTCCCTACAGGTGGGCCAGGTGTTCCTTTACTTCCAGTGGTGAGTGACTGCTGGGTGTGGGGCCACAGGAGGTGGGTAGGGTTGGGGTGTTTGCTTCTCAGGGGAGGGCCCTCTGAAGGAAGCAGCCCTGGTGGGGAGGGGACTCCGTGCTATTTCCTCTCCCTGCAGGGACTCCTTGCTGCTGGAGACTGGCTTCCTGGCTGTGCTGGTGGCCCCACTGAGGCAGCCCCCGCAGGGCAAGCAGGCCTCCCAGGGTGGGCCAGCAGGGGCCTTGCCCCACGAAGCCCTCCCCTTCTGGCTCGTGCGCTGGCTGCTGTTCCGCCTCATGTTCGCCTCAGGCGTGGTCAAGCTGACCAGCCGCTGCCCCGCGTGGTGGGGGCTCACCGGTGAGGGTCCCGGCCTGGACCTGGGGTGGTCTGGGGGCTGTGCCCAGCGCTGACCCCCTGCCCGTCACCTGCAGCCCTCACCTACCACTACGAGACGCAGTGCCTACCCACGCCCGCCGCCTGGCTGGCCCACCACCTGCCTGTCTGGCTGCACAAGCTCAGCGTGGTGGCCACCTTCCTCATCGAGATCGCCGTGCCCCCTCTGTTCTTCGCCCCCATTCGGCGCCTGCGTTTGGCTGCCTTTTACTCCCAGGTGTGTGGAGCCTCGGCCGTCGGACAGACGGGGAGTGGCCTCGTTCAGCCCCGAGCAGTGTGTCTCACTGGGGACAGGTGGCAGCTGCTATCAGGAAGGCCTGGTGGGCAGAGGAGTTGGAGGACGTCCGTCTCTGGGCAGCAGGGCCCGGGGTGGGTGGCCTGAGCGCCGAGTGCAGGTCCTCCCCAGGTGCTGTTGCAAGTCCTGATCATCCTCACTGGCAACTATAACTTCTTCAACCTGCTGACGCTGGTGCTCACCACCGCCCTCCTGGACGACCAGCACCTGGCTGCTCAGCCTGGCCATGGCCACCGCAAGAAGATGCCCACCTGTGAGTTTCAGCCTATCCTGGGCAGCCGGCCATCCTCAGCCCCATGCCCTCCCAGGGTGTCTTCGTCCCCCCAGCACCCCCCACCCTGGCTCCATCCCAGCCCCCTGGCCGTGGACTCTCGGCAGACCTACTACTGCCCTGCTCCACAGCCTGGCCCAAGGCCCTGCTGGCCTCGCTGGCCCTGATGCTGGAGCTGGCCGTCTACGGTCTGCTGGCCTACGGCACTGTGTACTGCTTTGGCCTGGAGGTCGACTGGCCGCAAGGCACCATCCACTCCAAAACCAGTGAGTACCAGCCGGGGGCCAGAGGGAGGGGCCGGACCACCCATTCTTACACCCCCTCCTCCGGCAGCCTTCACCTTCCACCAGTTCTCCCAGTGGCTAAAGACAGTGACCCTGCCCACGGTGTGGCTGGGTGTGGCCTCCCTCGCCTGGGAGCTGCTGGCTGCCCTCTGGAGGTACATGGCCCGAGAAGGGGGGAGGGAGAGAGGTGTGCAAGGTGGGCCTGACCACACCTGCGTCCCTGCCCCAGGTGGACCCAGGTGCGGGGATGGCTTCGGAAGCTCAGTGCTGCAGTCCAGCTGTCCGTCCTTGGCGCTGCCACGGTGTCCCTGTTTGTGATCAGCCTGGTGGGTAGTGCTGGGGTGGGCGAGGTTGGGAGGGGGCTGCAGCAGCAGCACTGAGCCTCTGCCCACCTGCCTCCAGGTGCCGTACTCCTACGTGGAGCCAGGGACGCATGGGCGCCTCTGGACCGGGGCCCACCGCCTGTTTGGTGCCGTGGAGCACCTACAGCTGGCCAACTCGTACGGCCTCTTCCGCCGGATGACCGGCCTGGGCGGGCGGCCCGAGGTGGTGCTGGAGGGCAGCTATGACGGGCACCGCTGGACGGTGAGGCCTCCCCATGGTGGGAGCTGGCGGGGCTGGGTCAAGCTGGCCCAGCTGACTGTGGCTCCGCCTGGCAGGAAATCGAGTTCATGTACAAGCCGGGGAACGTGAGCCGGTCGCCCCCAGTCGTGGTGCCTCACCAGCCGCGCCTCGACTGGCAGATGTGGTTTGCGGCCCTGGGCCCCCACACACACAGCCCCTGGTTCACCAGCCTGGTCTTGCGCCTGCTGCAGGGCAAAGAGCCAGGTGAGGCGTGGGGGAGGGGCAGCGGGGGGGAGGGCAATGGGGCCGGGGTGGGGCCATGCTGAGCCCCTCCCCCGCCACAGTGATCCGCCTCCTCCAGAGCCACGTGGCCAGGTACCCCTTCCATGAGCAGCCGCCCACCTACCTTCGGGCCCAGCGCTACAAGTACTGGTTCTCCCAGCCCGGGGAGCAGGGGTAAGGCCGGGGCGCCGGGTGGGGCGCTGGGGCCTGGGCTCCGGCCCCCCACTAAACATCCAGACCTGTTGCAGCCGGTGGTGGCGGCGGCAGTGGGTGGAGGAATTCTTCCCGCCTGTGTCCCTGGGGGACCCCACGCTGGAGACGCTGCTCAGGCAGTTTGGACTGCAGGTGAGGGGGTATCCTCGGTCAGGATGCAGGAGGCGGCAGGAAGGGGTGAGCCCGGCCACAGCGGTGATCCCTGTGGGCCTCCCTCAATATCGCCCCCACAGGACAAGAGCCCACCCCGGGCCCGCAGCTCCAACAGCACCTTGGCGAGGGCCCTGCACTGGGTGCGGGCCCAGCTGTCGCCCCTGGAGGCGCCCACCCTGCTCTGGGGGCTGCTCGCGGCTGTGGGTGCCGTCCGAATCGCGGGGGCCCTGCCGGCCCCCTGGCCCTCCCAGTCCTCCCCGCCGACCAGGGTGGAGAAGCAGAGGCAAGCCCCCAAGAAGGACTTGGGAGCTGCCTGCCAACAGGCCACCCCAGCCCCCGACAACTGCAGCAGTGGTTCCCGGACCCCCCGGCGAAAAAAGTAGCCGTGCTCTGTCAGCCGTGTGTCCCCCAGAGGGTCAGGGAAAGTCCCCAGCACAGCTCTGTCCTCCTGCAACAGGACATGGCCAAGCCACCGTGCCTTAGCCATTCTGCCAAGCCGGATGCGGGTTGGGGTGTCGCCCACAGAGGATTGCTGGGCGCTGCCCTGAGGGCCCACTGGTCCGCGGACGCCGGGCCCCACCACTGCCTCCACTGTTGGCCCCAGAGGTGAACCTGTGACCCAGCTCAGGACCTGCCCCTGCCCTGGGCTGTGGGCATTGAGTCTGGAGCCGTCACCCCTATGCGGGAAGGGGTGAGGCTGACCCATTGAGCAGGAAGAGGGGAAAGACAGTCACCTTCGATGTCCTTTCCACACCAGCCCATCTTGTCCTTCACACATGTGCACCAATAAAGGCGTCTTCTGTGCTTGGCCATGAGCCTGGCGTTTCCTTCCTGCCGGGAGGCCTGAGGGTGCTGCCCTGGCTCAGTGGGCACTCTCCCTGTCTTTTTTTTTTTTTGAGACAGAGTCTCGCTTTGTTGCCCAGGCTAGAGTGAGTGCCGTGGCATCAGCCTAGCTCACAGCAACCTCAAACTCTTGGGCTCAAGCGATCCTTCTGCCTCAGCCTCCCAAGTAGCTGAAATTACAGGCATGTGCCACCATGCCCGGCTAATTTTTTCTATGTATATTAGTTGGCCAATTAATTTCTTTCTATTTATAGTAGAGACGGGGTCTCGCTCTTGCTCAGGCTAGTCTCGAACTCCTGACCTTAAGCGATCCGCCCGCCTTGGCCTCCCAGAGAGCTACGATTACAGGCGTGAGCCACCGCGCCCAGCCTTCCCTGTCCTGTTCTCGGCGTCCTCCCCTGCGAAATGGGACGGAAGGGCCTGGTGGCCCTGTCAGCTGCCAGGTCGGCGGTGGGATGTGGGCCCGGAGCCAGTGCAAGGCCAGAGAACTTGCCGGGATATGGTCCCTTCCTTCCCTCCTGCTCCCACTTCCTGATCTCGGGCAAGGACAGACGGGTCAGAGTGGGCAGGGGCGAAGGAAGGGCAGGGAGGTGGACGGGTCAGCGGAGGCTCCCCTGCAGAGTGGGGCAGCGGGGAGGGGAGCTGGAAGAGGGAAACTGAAGAGGACACCAGCCCAGGCGGGGCGCCATCCAGGTTTCCGTTTGGGGTCAGGCTGCCAATCGGAGGTCACCGCCCTCCCTGGGAACCGAGGCACAGCTGCCCTGCCCTGGCTCTGTGCTCCGTACACAGCCCCTACCCAGCGTGTCCGGCCACCACCCCACCTGGGTCTCTGACCCCCTCCAACCCACCTAGACAGACAGAGCCCCACATTCAAGCAAGCCTGTCCCTAGGCTCTTAAGCTCACTTTATGAATCTCTCTTCTGGGTTTTGTTTTTGTTTTTTTGGGACAGAGTCTCGCTTTGTTGCCCGGGCTAGAGTGCCATGGCTTCAGCCTAGTTCACAACAACCTCAAACTCTGGGCTCAAGTGATCCTCCTCCCTTTGCCTCCAAAAGTGCTAGAATTACAGATGTGAGCCACTGTGCCTGACCAAGTTTTTTTTTTGCATGTTTGTTTTTGTGGTGTTTTTTTTAGAGACAGGATATTGCTCTGTCACTCAGGCTGGAGTGCAGTGGCGTGATCATAGCTCACTGCAGCCTCAGACTCCTGGCCTTGAGCAATCCTCCTGCCTTGGCCTCCCAACACACTGGGATTACAGGCATGAGCCGCCATGCCCCACCACCTCCATCTACCAATTTTATTTTATTTCTATTTTTTTTTTTTTTTTTGAGACAGAGTCTCACTCTGTTGCCCAGGCTAGAGTGAGTGCCGTGGCATCAGCCTAGCTCACAGCGACCTCAAACTTCTGGGCTCAAGCGATCCTCCTGCCTCAGCCTCCCAAGTAGCTGGGACTACAGGCATTCGCCACCATGCCCGGCTAATTTTTTCTACATATATTAGTTGGCCAATTAATTTCTTTCTATTTTATAGTAGAGGCGGGGTCTCGCTCTTGCTCAGGCTGGTTTCGAACTCCTGACCTCGAGCAATCCGCCCACCTCGGCCTCCCCAGAGTGCTAGGGTTACAGGCGTGAGCCCCCGCACCTGGCCCATCTACCGATTTTAAATGCCACAAAAAATTGCTTCTTGGCCAGGCACGGTGGCTCACGCCTGTAATCCTAGCACTCTGAGAGGCCGAGGTGGGCGGATTGTTCGAGGTCAGGAGTTCCAAACCAGCCTGAGCAAGAGCGAGACCCCGTCTCTACTATAAACAGAAAGAAATTAATTGGCCAACTAATGTATGTAGAAAAAATTAGCCGGGCATGGTGGTGCATGCCTGTAGTCCCAGCTACTGGGGAGGCTGAGAAAGTAGGATCGCTTGAGCCCAGGAGTGTTTGAGGTTGCTGTGAGCTAGGCTGATGCCACGGCAATCACTCCACCCTGGGCAAAAAAAAAAAAAAGTTTAAACTGCTTTATAAATTTAATTTTGTTATTTTATTTTTAAAGCATTTAGTCTTCTGACCTAACAATCTTTCCAAGGACTGAAACACAAATTTATGAATAAATATACAAATGCAATGAGCCAACAACTCTCCTGAATGTTGCTATATGTAGCACACAGGGAAACCTAGTGCAAATCCACACAAGGAAGTGTCTTGAAGATGACACATCACCGTTACCAGCACAGACGTGTCCTGGACAGTGGCTGGTGGGTCTTCTTGGGGGACGTGCCTGCCGGGCTCCGGGGTGGCCACACTGGTCAGCTGTGAGTTTGGTGAGAGAACACACACCTTGTGGCACCCACACACCGCCTTCACCTCTGCCTTGTGGAGCCCACAGCACCCAAGTCCAGTAAGAGGAAGGCCACTGGTATCCATGGACCTCACCTCGGGGCCTCTCTGCATTCTTAAAAATTACTTAGGACTCCAAAGATCCTTTGTTTTTCTGTGTTTTTTTTCTTTTTTTTTGGAGACGGAGTCTCACTTTGTTGCCCAGGCTAGAGTGAGTGCTGTGGCGTCAGCCTAGCTCACAGCAACCTCAATCTCCTGGGCTCAAGCAATCCTCCTGCCTCAGCCTCCAGAGTAGCTGGGAATACAGGCATTCGCCACCATGCCCGGCTAATTTTTTCTATATATATTAGTTGGCCAATTAACTTCTTTCTATTCATGGTAGAGACAGGGTCTCGCTCTTGCTCAGGTTGGTTTTGAACTCCCGACCTTGAGCAATCCACCCACCTCGGCCTCCCAAAGTGCTAGGATTACAGGTGTGAGCCACCGTGCCCGGCCAAAGATCCTTGTTATAAGAGTTGTACCTATCAGTGTATACCATATTAAAAATTAGCCATGGCCGGGCACGGTGGCTCACACCTGTAATCCTAGCACTCTAGGAGACCGAGGCGGGAGGATTGCTTGAGCTCAGGAGTTCAAGACCAGCCTAAGCAAGTGTGAGACCCAGTCTCTACTAAAAAATAGAAAAATTAGCCAGGCATCATGGCACACACCTGTAGTCCCAGGTACTCGGAAGGCTGAGGCAGGAGGCTCGCTTGAGCCCAGGAGTTTTAGGTTTCAGTGAGCTGTGATGATGCCACTGCACTGTAGCCTGGGCAATGGAAGGAGACTCTGTCTCAAAGAAAATTAGCTGGGTGTGGGTGCTCAAGCTTGTAATCCCAGCACTTTGGGAGGCCAATACAGAAGGATGACTTGAGGCCAGGAGGGTGAGGCAAGTGTGAACAACATCTGAGAGAGATTCCACCTCTAAAAAAAAAAAACCAAATAAAAAATTAGCCAGTCATGGTGGTGCTCACCTGTAGTCCCAGCTACTTGGGAAGCCCAGGCAGGAGGATCACTTGAGCCCAGGAGTTCGAGATTACAGTGAGCTATGGTGACACCTCTGTACGTTAACCTGGAAGACAAAATGAGATCCTGTCTCTAAAATTATAAAAATAAATTTAGGCCGGGTGCGGTGGCTCACGCCTGTAATCCTAGCACTCTGGGAAGCCGAGACAAGAGGATCGCTCAAGGTCAGGAGTTCGAGACCATCCTGAGCAAGAGCGAGACTCCTGTCTCTACCAAAAAGTAGAAATAAATTAATTGACCAACTAACAATATGTATACAAAAAATTAGCCGGGCATGGTGGCGCATGCCTGTAGTCCCAGCTACTCAGGAGGCTGAGGCAGGAGGATTGCTTGAGCCCAGGAGTTTGAGGTTGCTGTGAGCGAGGCTGACGCCATGGCACTCACTCTAGCCAGGGCAACAAAGTGAGACAGAGTCTCACACACACAAAAAAAAATCTCACCAGAAAAATTATTAAGTATGAGGAACGTCATACTTAGTAAAGCATGTCAATTCATACTGGTGGACACAGGTTTGCCCAAATCCCAGTTTTTGCTCAAAAGCTCAACCTTATTATCAGCAACAAATGTGGTCACTGCTGTCCTTGAAGTGACAGGCTCACTTGTTCATCTTTTTTTTTTTTTTTTTTTGAGACAAGAGTCTCACTTTGTTGCCCAGGCTAGAGTGAGTACCGTGGCATCAGCCTAGCTAGCTCACAGCAACCTCAAACTCCTGGGCTCAAGCGATCCTTCTGCCTTAGCCTCCCGAGTAGCTGGGACTACAGGAATGCACCACCGTGCCCAGCTAATTTTTTCTACATATATTAGTTGGCCAATTAATTTATTTCTATTTATAGTGGAGACGGGGTCTCGCTCTTGCTCAGGCTGGTTTCGAACTCCTGACCTTGAGCAATCCTCCTGCCTCCGCCTCCCAGAGTGCTAGGATTACAGGCGTGAGCCACCACGCCCAGCTAATTTTTCTACTTTTTGTAGAGATGGGGGATCTCACTATGTAGCTCGAACTCCTGGCCTCAAGTGATCCTCCTGGCTCAGCCTCCCTAGTAGCTGGGATTACAGGCACTTGTCACTAAGCCTGGTTAATTCTTCTATTTTCTGTAGAGATGGGGGATCTCGCTCTTGCCTCAGGCTGGTCTGGAACTCCTGAGCTCAAACGATCCTCCTGCCTCGGCCTCCCAGAGTGTTAGGGTTACAGGCGTGAGCCACCGCACCCGGCCTGCACATTCTTTTTTTTTTTTTGAGACAGAGTCTTACTTTGTTGCCCAGGCTAGAATGAGTGCCGTGGTGTCAGCCTAGCTCACAGCAACCTCAAACTCCTGGGCTCAAGTGATCCTTCTGCCTCAGCCTCCCGAGTAGCTGGGACTACAGGCATTCGCCACCATGCCCGGCTAATTTTTTCTATATATATTAGTTGGCCAATTAATTTGTTTCTATTTATAGTAGAGACGGGTCTCGCTCTCGATCAGGCTAGTTTCGAACTCCTTTTTTTTTTTTTTTTTTTTTGAGACAGAGTATCACTTTATTGCCCAGGCTAGAGTGAGTGCCATGGCGTCAGCCTAGCTCACAGCAACCTCAAACTCCTGGGCTCAAGCAGTCCTGCTGCCTCAGCCTCCCGAGTAGCTGGGACTACAGGCATGTGCCATCATGCCCGGCTAATTTTTTCTATATATATTAGTTGGCCAATTAATTTCTTTCTATTTATAGTAGAGATGGGGTCTCGCTCTTGCTCAGGCTAGTCTCGAACTCCTGAGCTCAAACGATCTGCCCACCTCGGCCTCCCAGAGAGCTAGGATTACAGGCTTGAGCCACCGCGCCCGGCCTAGTTTCGAACTCCTGACCTTGAGCAATCCACCCGCTTCGGCCTCCCAGAGTGCTGGGATTACAGGCGTGAGCCACCGGCGCCCGGCCGGCCTGCACATTCTTAATACAGACACAAATCCATTGCCTCTGATGGGTGCTGGGGAACCCACTCTCTTGCGTGTTGGTAACTCTAGGGAAAGGCTCGAGCACAGGCTGCCTTTCCCATCAAACAGCTCCGCTGGGCAACCACACAGCACGCGGGAGGCAGCTTCTGCTACTGGAGTGCTCTGGCGGCTGAGTGAGAACCAGCATGCTGCCGGCCCACGCCCTGGTGCATTGGGGATGTGGATGAGCTTGACTGCAGCTGCTTCCGTCCCAGGACACAGGAGACAGACGCCGCCGTGCGCCTCCGGGCCAGGAAAACGCCACCACTCCAAAAGCACCCTGGCCTACAAGTCAAACCCAAATGGGCAAAGCCTCTAAACGCGTGTACCCGTGAGCAGGGAACGCAGAGGACAGACAGCGTTACCAGAGGGTGTGGTAATGCAATCAGCAAAATCCCAGCAGGAGGAAGTTCCCTTGCACAAATGACCCCGCTTTCTTCAAAAGAGATGAATCACTCGAAGATGGAGTGGAGGCCTCTGGATTAGAAGAAATGTCTGCAAAGCCAGGGTGTGGCGTGGGTGACCACACAGAGAACAAGAGGCTGGAGACTGCGGAGCCGCTGCAGGGCTGCAGGGAAGAGGGTGGCTTTAGGCAGAACAGACGAACAGACGGTTGAAGGTGTTTGCTTTTTAGCAATTAACCTGCGCATTTCTTTTATGTTGCTCTCTATGGATGCATTCCTTTAGCTACCAGGGCTTTTCTCTTTTCTTTCCTTCCTTCTTTCCTCCCTCCCTCCTTTCTGCCTTCCCCTTCCTTCCTTTTTTTGAGACAGAGTCTCACTCTGTTGCCCAGGCTAGAGTGCCGTGGCGTCAGCCTAGCTCACAGCAACCTCAAACTCCTGGGCTCAAGCGATCCTCCTGCCTCAGCCTCCCGAGTAGCTGGGACTACAGGCATGCGCCACTATGCCTGGCTAATTTTTTCTCTATATTTTTAGTTGGCCAATTAATTTCTTTCTATTTTCAGTAGAGACGGGGTCTCGCTCTTGCTCAGGCTGGTCTCGAACTCCTGAGCTCAAACGATCCGCCCACCTCGGCCTCCTAGAGTGCTGGGATGACAGGCGTGAGCCACCGCCCCCGACCCCTTTCTTTTCTTTAGGGAGACTGAGACCAGTAGGCTTGGAGACTGTTTAAAGAAGGTGAAGGTGGCCGGGTGCGGTGGCTCACGCCTGTAATCCTAGCACTCTGGGAGGCCGAGGCAGGCGGATTGCTCAAGGTCAGGAGTTCGAAAGCAGCCTAAGCAAGAGCGAGACCCCCGTCTCTACTATAAATACAAAGAAATTAATTGGCTAACTAATATATATATATAGAAAAATTAGCCGGGCATGGTGGCACATGCCTCTAGTCCCAGCTACTCGGGAGGCTGAGGCAGGAGGATCGCTTGGGCCCAGGAGTTTGAGGTTGCTGTGAGCTAGGCTGACACCACGGCACTCACTCTAGCCTGGGCAACAAAGCGAGACTGTGTTTCAAAAAAATAAAAAATAAAAAAAAGACGGTGAAGGCGGGTTGGGTGACTTGTGCCCCAGGCTCTGACACAGAGCTGGGAGGATGCATGAGATGTTCACGGTGGCAGATGTCACAGCACACACGTGTGTCTGGTGGGACACACGTGTCTGAGAGTCATGAGACTTGGTCTACGCCCTGCTGTCGGAGCTCTTCAGCCCGGGCCACCCCCTGCTGCCGCGACACGCCAGCCGGTGGGCCCAGTGAGGTGTCAGAAGCACAACTCCTTCAAGGTCTTTATTGCCGTTGGGCACCAGTGGCCGAGAGGGGCGGTGAGTGCAGGTGGGGGAGCGGGTTGTGCCCCCAGGGAGGCCGAGGTGGCTCCGTGCTGAGTCTGATGGTGGTTGCCTCCCAGGCCCAGACGCTGGGGACGCAGCCAGCGCAGGGGTGCAGCAGCGGCGGGGGCCAGACGGGCGGTCACCAGCACAGCACGCCGGGGCAGTACTTGTCAATGAGCCCCTGGTAGTAGGGCCGCAGCTGGTCCACATCCGGCAGGTCGGGGCACTTGGTGTAGAGGTCAAACTTGCTGCGGCAGGGGAAGAGCAGGGAGCTTTGTGAGGGACTGACCGTCTCGTCCCCTTGGGCCACCCCCGCCCTGCCCCGGGGATGACCGTACTTGAACTCCTGCACCCAGGGCAGCATGGCCAGGTCCTGCTGGCTGCACAGCTGCCGGTAGTCACCGCCGGTGTGCCAGGGGTAGAAGGAGTGGAACCGGATCATGTAGAAGGCCTGTGGGCAGCAGCAGCACCCGCAGGCTCGCACACTCAGGCTGCCCTGGGCAGCTGGGCGCCCCGGGCCCGCCCTCCCCACACCTACCTCCAAGGGCAGGGAGAACTGGTTGAACTTCATCATCTGGTACATGTACTCTGCGGGAGAGAGGGTGTCAGCACCAGGCAGCTGGGGCCGACCCTCCCCACCGGCCCCCTGGCCCGCCGGCCCTCTGCCCCGCTGGCCCCTTGCCCCACCAGCCTCACCGTCGTGGCCCCAGGACATGAGGACTTTGTCAAGCCCGCAGTGGGGCTGGTACATGCCCAGTTCGGTGCTGCGGTGAGAGAGAGGAGGGTGAGGGGCGCTCAGGAGCCGTGGGGTTGGGGAGGAGCCACTCTGGGGAGGGGAGCACCTGTATCGGGGGTCCCGGAGGTCGGGGTTGTCCTGGAAGGTGGAGTCGCAGAAAACCACAGAGGCCTGGGGACGACATCCGACCGGGAAGGTGTCTCCAACGACGGCCCACTGGGGAGGAACCGCAGCCGTGGGTGGGTGGGTGGGCGGGAGGTGTGCACTGGCCTGGCCCCCAAGTGCTGCCCCCAGCCCCCAGCCCAAAGCCAGGCCTCCCCATTCCCCACCCTGTCCTCACCTGGGGCTCCCCGAACAGAGCCAGGACCTTGCCCAGGTCGTGCAGGAGCCCAACCAGGTGGAACCAGTCTGTGGGGGAGACGGCAGGTGGGTGAGGGGTGCGGGGGCCAAGGGGGCCACGGCCTGCTCCCACCCAGGGTGTGGGGCCTGCTGGGAGAGGACGAGACATCCCCCGCCCGCCCTGCCCCCTGCCCCTCCCCCTCCGCGGCCGGGCAGGTGGGGCGCACCCTTGTCTGGGTGGGCCTTCCGGATGCCCTCCGCCGTCTGAAAGGCATGGAAGGAGTTGGGGAAGTCCACGTCCGGGTCTGACTCGTCCACCAGCTCGTCCAGCATACCCACGGCCTCCATGACTGTCATCTTCTTGTAGGAGAAGCCCCCGAACTGGGCGTGCTGTGTGGGGAGAAGTCAGCCGGGCCACAGGGTCGGCGGGATACCCACGCGTTCGGGCCCTCCCTGTCCACCCGCCACTCCACTCGCGGGAGCCGGGCTGAAGGCAGGCGCCGTCTCCCCAGCGAGGTTCCGCAGGGGAGCAGGAAGCACCAGGGCTCGCTGGCGGCCTACCTTCCTCCTGAC